>QRFJ01002561.1:0-63924 GCA_006176705.1 Cocos nucifera | reverse complement strand
GCGATCCAACGACCAGAAAAGCAAGTGATGAAGATCTGACGGTCCAGAATGCTGCCGGCGGTGATCAAGACTCCCGAAGCATGATTTGCGGCCAGATTTTCTCGATCAAGCGCGATCCAACGGCCAGAATTTAATCCGACCCGATCTGAGCTTATCTGCATCCGATTTTGATGATTTTTGGACCGTTGGATTTCTGTTGAACGGCTGGATTTTATCAGATTTAGCAGAGTCGTATCAGAGCTGTTTTGATTCAAATTTTATCCAAATTTGTTTGTATTTTGATGATTACAAAGGCATTAGTCCCATATTGCCTTTAGAAAAAATATCCAGCCCTCCTAGCACTATAAAAAGGACCCCAGGCCATCAAAAATTGACATCTCCGATCAAGGTGAAGCTTTGGTACAGGGCGAAGCCAGGCTATGGGTTAAAGGCTGCTTCGAAGCAACGGGTGCTAAGAAAAAGAGCCGAGCTTCTACACCATCTTTCTGCCAATGCCGATCCAAGATCAGAGATCAGGCTATTTTATTTTTTTTAATTCTATGTATTTAAATTCTGAAATTTTAATTAATAAAAATTTTATTTTTGCATTTTAATTTCTTGCTTTTAATTTTTATTGTAATTTAATTTCTGCAAGTTAATTATTATTTTTTTTATTGCAAGTAGATGCTAAGATCTAATTAGTAATTATACAGTTAATCTCTCTTATTTGCTTTTATCGACTCAATATTCAAACTATCTTTTTTTTCTCTAAAAAAAAAATCAAATTCAATCAAAACATACTCCTGGATCACCGACCATAATTCCAATTTATGATTTAAAAGTAATAAATGATAAACGTGCTTAGACAACCGTCCAAGGTATTAATCCCCTCTTAGAGTTTTCCATACTAAACCTCTTTAGTACTTCCTCTATGTACATTTTCTGTGAAAGTCCTAGCATCCTATTCGGTCTATCCCTATAGACCTTAATTCCTAGAATAAAGGATGCTTCACCTAGGTCTTTCATGGAGAATTCCTTAGGACAACCACATCTTGACTGATGTCAACATGGGAATATCATTCCCAATAAGGAGGATGTCATCCACGTACAATACGAGGAAGACAACAGCGCTCCCACTGACCCTTTTGAAAACACATGGTTCCTCTTCATTTTTGATGAAACCAAACTTTTTGATCACATCATTGAAACGAGTGTTCCAGCTCCGAGATGCTTGCTTAAGTCCATATATGGACCTTTGCAGCTTGCAAACCTTGTGATCAGTATCACTGGATGTGAAACCTAGCGGCTGTTCCATATAGATATCTTCCTCAAGATATCCATTTAGGAATGCCGTTTTCACGTCCATTTGCCATATTTCATAATCGAAATAGGCTGCAACAGCAAGCAATGTGCGGATGGATTTTAGCATAGCTACCGGGGAAAAGGTATCCTGATAGTCAATGCCTTCACGTTGACTATAACCTTTTGCCACCAGTCTAGCCTTGAATGTCTCCACATTCCCATCTGCACCAATCTTTCTCTTGAAGATCCATTTACACCCAATAGGTACTATACCTTCTGGTGGATCTACCAAGGTCCAGACTTGGTTTGAGTGCATCGAGTCAATCTTCTGACTTCATTGCCTCAAGCCATTTCTCGGAGTCGATATCTGATATCGCCTCGTTGTAGGTTTTGGGATCATCACCATGAGCACCATTACCTATGAGGAACATTTCCTCTACGTCCTCTGAAATAATACCTAAGTATCTTTCAGGGGGACGGGAAACTCTTTCCGATCTACGAGGTGGAGGAGGTAGTGTTCTTATTGGCTCAACCTGATTTGGTTCCACTTGGTCCTTAGCTCGTTCTGCTTGTGAGACTTTCTCATCAAGCTTAATCTGCTTTCCAATGCCACTATCTTGAATAAACTATTTTTCAAGAAATATGGCATGTCGACTCACAATCACATTGTGGTCTTCTGGAATGTAGAAATAGTATCCTAATGACTCTTTAGGATATCCTATGAATCGAGCTCTAAAGGACCTAAACTCTAACTTGTCCGCTTGTTGTCTTTTGACATAAGCCGGACAACCCCAAATTCTGAGATGACTCAGACTTGGTTTCTTACCGTGCCATATCTCATACGGTGTGGTAGGAACGGTTTTAGAGGGAACCCTATTCAGTAAATAGATTGAAGTTAATAATGAATGTCCCCAAAGAAAATCTGGGAGGTCTGTGAAGCTCATCATGGATCGAACCATATCCAATAGAGTCCGATTTCTCCGTTCTGAAACCCCGTTGAGTTGAGGTGTTCCTGGTGGAGTCCATTGAGAGACTATGCCATTTTCCTTAAGATAGTCTAGGAATTCCCGGCTAAGGTATTCACCTCCTCGATCTGATCGAAGAACCTTAATGGGTTTTCCAGTTTGTTTTTCTACTTCATGTCTGAATTCTTTGAACTTTTCAAAGGCTTCAGACTTATGTCTCATAAGATACACATACCCATACCTAGACAGATCATCGGTAAAGGTAATGAAGTAGACAAAATTGCCTCTAGCCGGCACATCGAATGGGCCGCACACATCAGTATGTACTAGGGCAAGGAGATCTGTGGCCCTCTCCCCATGTCCAACAAAAGGGAGTTTAGTCATTTTGCCTTGAAGACAAGATTCACAAGTTGGATATGACTCAAAAGTCAATGGACTCAATAGCCCATTTTTCTCCAATTTGTTAATCCTATCTTCTGCTATATGACCTAATCTCAGGTGCCATAGATATCTGTCGTTTGGACTATCCCTAGGTCGTTTGGCATTCACGTTTTGCTCGATAGTTAAAATAGGTACATCAATATGCAACTGATAAAGACCATTAACAAGGAAACCATTTGCAATTTTATTTCTTTCATAAAGAATGTTACAATGGTCCTTAAAGAAGGTGATCACATAACCTTCTTGTGCTAAGCATGAAACAGAAATCAAATTCCTGCTAGCTGCAGGCACATAATAACAGTCTTTTAAAACTAAGTCTAAACCAGATGGTAATCGCAGAGGGTATGTTCCCACGGCTACTGCAGCAACTCTTGCTCCATTACCGACGCGTAGGATCATGTCTCCATCCCTCAGCCTCCTGCTATCCTCAAGACCCTGCATAGAAGTGCACAGATGAGCACTAGAACCAGAGTCAAGCACCCAACTGGATGCAGAAGAAACCGTAAGGTTAGACTCAATAACGAGCATACCTCCAGAAGGACCTTCCTTCTTGTTCTTCAGGGTGGCCAGGTAAGTAGGGCAGTTCCGCTTCCAATGGCCGTCGCTGTTGCAATGGAAACACTTTCCTTTGCCATCGACCTTCTTCTTCGGTTCTGCCTTCTTCTTCTTTGATCCTTCTACCTTTTGCTTTTTCACAGACTTCTTTTTCTTTCCATAAGACTTTCTTTTGGAAGAAGTCCGTTCCATAGCAAGAACTGAGCCTTTAGAACCTTTCATAGAAAGCTCAGCGGTAACCAGCATATTCATCAACTCGGCCAAGGAATTTTGAAGTTTATGCATGTGGTAATTCATGATGAATTGCCCATATGCATCAGTCAAGGATTGCAGAATAATATCGTTCTGCAAATCCAAGTCCAACTTCACACCGAGCTTCTCAAGCTCTTCCATGTCCTTGATCATTGTCAGACAGTGATCTTGGACTGACTGCCCATCACGCATCTTAGCCTTAAAAAGTCATTTCGTGACTTGATATTTGGCTGCGCGACTCTGTTCACCAAACATCTCCTGCAGGTGAGCCAACATTTGGCGAGCAGTCCCGATATCTTCATGTTGGCGCTGGAGCTCATCAGACATCGAGCCCAACATGTAGTATCTGGCCTTATTGTCTTCGTCAATCCATTTTTCCAGAGACGCTCTCTGTTCAGTGGATGGACGAGCTGGTAAGGTGGGAGGGTCCTGGTCCAAAACATGTGTTAACTTCTCTGAACCCAAAACAATTTTGTAGTTCCTGAGCCAATCTTTATAATTGGGTCCAGTCAGTCTATGTGTGTCTAGGATACGTGCCAGTGGGTTGGACGCAGACATTTTCCTGTAGAGAGTCAAAGATTCTAGTTAGATACTGTAATTTTGACTTGACCAATTTGTTTAGGGATTTTATTTTTAAACAAATTAGCTCCCACTATTTTCTCGGATCCCTACACTCCCTCTGTAGAGATGCGAAAATCTCCGCGATTGATGATTTCTAGTGGGTGGTGCGGTCTCACCAACTGACTCATCACCTCACCTAACAGTTATTGGTGATGGGTTAGCCAATGAGTGAACAACTCTTGTTCAATGATTCTCTAATCATGGTGCACCCAAACTTGGTCTCTAATTCATGAATCTCACCGTATCCGGAATATTGATCCACTCCTTAGTTAAGTCAGACCCACCATTTGCATAGACTGGGTTCCTAATTGGGTCTCTCACCGTATCCGGAAATATTGAGCCCAACTCATCCTCCAGCCCATAGCATCCAATGCCTAATAGACATGGTTGCGTCTTCCCGGTGCAACTGAGCCACTGTATCCAGCCGAGAACAATCAACCCCGGGAAGGGCCCGCACGTCTACAATGGTGGAAGACCTCGGACTTAATCTTTTCTTAGGGAGAATTGATTCAGGTCTCATTAAACTAGACTTGGCTTAGTCATAACAATTATGACTAACCTAGTGGCATGGGTCAGCTCGGATTATTGACCACCTCAGATCAGAACTGTGTCAACAGATATGGCCAGGTAAGTGAGACCGGTGGAAGGAATATGCCGTTAACTCGCACAAGAACGCATTCAGGTCGAGTAGCTTCCAATTAAAAACCAGTCGGTCGTCTGTGCCAAACTTACCTTAGACACCAAATTGTTGAGTCAGAACCAATTGGGTTAGCCTACAATCCAGACTCTAACCTCTGAGCCTAATTAGGTCTTGCTTGATCGTGACTCGATCTTGACCCAGACTTAATCCTATTAGGCTGGTCAATTTAAGCATTGTTGATCCCATCTAACCAACTCTTGATTCGGTTTGATCAACCGCTTAGACCTAATTGAGCTACCCAAGCCCGAACCCAGTATTATGAATATGTCTTAGATCTGAAATTCTCAATTTTAGACCTAATTAATATTCCATAAACTTAATTCTTAATTAAGTTGGGTTCATAAACAAAATATGCACAATAAATCCTAGGGTTTCAGGATCTAGGGTTTTGCAGAAAGTAAGTTTTGGGTTTCTGATTAAGGACGAACACGCAGCACCCCTACACGTCATAAGAACACCCCATCGAATGGGAAGAGAGGGCCTTTAAACCCTTCTTCGTTCTTATGACCGGACGGCCAAGAGGAACGCCTTAATCAGGAACATGTAAATCTACAAAACAGTTATAGATCTATATCATATATCTCATATACAAATTTAGATCTAATCAAGGCATATTTTGCATACATCTCATGTATCAAATCATGCATGTTTTCAGATCTAAATTATCACATAATAATCTAAAAAATTAGATTTAAATTGATCTAATCAAAATAAATTCTAATCTAGACAATTATGTAGAACTATTCTACAACTAGTCTAGTCATGCATCTATCATATCTCATATGATATTTAAAATTAAATAATTTTTATTTGCTGTTTATCAGATGTTATTATAACACTTATAATATCAGAAAATAGTAAATAAGAAGATCTAAAATATGATTTAATCAGATTAAATCAAAGACATGCAAAACTATTCTATAGAACTATTCTATTCTAGAACTAGTCATGCATATCTTCATGTTCTTAGATCCAAATCATTTAATTTTAATTTTTCTGATTTCAGATCTGATCACATCTCATGTGACATCTGAAATCACTTTATTTTCTAATTAAAATAAAATTAAAATCAGATCTAAACAATTTAGAACCATGGCTCTGATACCAGTTGAAGGGAAATCCTGATTTCCCGGTCCAGGTTCGTCCAGATCTGATTAGATCAAGAGATATATTTCAAAAATTTTCTCTTGATCTCAATCAGATCTTGATATGTTTCAGATCTGATTCTTATTATTTTAATAAATAAAATAAAATAAGATAAATTAAATCAAATTCAATTTACCTGATTTGGGTAATCCTATTACCCTGTAGATGATCCTGATTGCAGCGGAAGGTTCTGGATCTTAGCCACGCAAGCGCCTGGCCTCTACCGGTATCCACTCGGGTTGGATCTGGAGATCCTCTTCTTCTCTATCACACCTCCAAAAATCAGATCTGGATCTGATCTGGAGGATCTTCAAAACTCTTTTGAAGATCTGCAGTCGTCCTTTTGCAGCAGCGCAGCCTTCTTGCTTTTGATCGCCTTTCCTTGATCTGAATCGCACCAAACTAAGTCCAAAACACCTTTTGGACGTGGAGAGCAAGAGGGAGAAGAGACTATGGCATGGAGAAGGAGGGGAGAGGCAGCCTTGGGGCGTATCTAATAGCATTGGAATTAGGGTTGGGCGCAGGGTCTTATTTATAGACCTCTTGTGATCCAACTCCTCTTCCTCTCAACCAATCACAACCCTTTGTGAAATCAGATCTAAATCTGATTGGTTGGAATAGAGACCCCTGGATTCCTCCTTAGAGGGCGCCTAAGACCAGTCAAACTGGATTCTTAGTAGAACTCTGATTGGAATCCAAAAGGGAGGTGGAGTCCTTGTCCAACAAGGACTCCTAGGCGCCTCCTACTTGGGCTCACGCCACCCTTGGCGTGCGCCCTTCTCCTTGCCAGGTTCTGGCAGGGGGACAGGCCCCCACCAGCTCTCCAATAGGTGCATGACATGTGGTCAAAAGTCAAAGGGTGAATGGTCAACGTTTGACCAGTCAAAGGTAGACTTTTGACCAAAGTCAAAGAACAAGAAATGGCAGGTGACCAAAAATGGCAGGTAATGTCTTACAAATAAGACAACCTATTCTGACTTGGACAACCTCCAGTCAGACCATATGAAGGCCTCTGATTGAGCACAAACTCCTTTGGCTCAGTCAGGACAACTTATTTATGATAGTAAAAGAAGAACGTTAGGTTCAATCGAGTGCTAGCACGATTTCCTTGAACCTAATTGAATCTCATTCAGATCAATTGAACTAGATCAGTTCAATTGATGATCACCAGATTCAAACCCTTGTTTGTGTGACCCAGTTAGGTTCAGTTCTGTATGGTAATGGGATATGTCATGATCTCTATCATAGACATCATCGAAACTCCTTTCGATGGATCAGAACTCTTCTGATTCGAACAGCTAGAATGATCGATCATCTAAATCATTCTAATTGCTCCCAAAATCCACCAGTGACACCTAGCAGTATATGGTGGCAACCCATCAGAGCTGAATGCGAACCTCTTGGTGCAGCTACCTGTGTGATTAAGTTCTTCTATCTTGAGCCCCGATCAGATTAGGGTTAAGGTGAACTCGTCAAACCCTAGTCTCTGTCATATGATGTAATCATTCGATTCGAGTCCAATGTGAAAATCTAAATAGAAACTCTTTCTATTATTTCACTCTGCCATGGCCATGGGCTTTCTGGACTTGATTCTCATGATCATCATAGGGCTACTCCTCTACCACCGAGGTAGATAGATCCCATCTTGATGCAATCCAGTTCCTACAATGAACATGTCATAGCCAACATACACCTCAGGGTTCCATATGGCTAGGAGACCGAGTAATGGTGTAGTCAAACTATAACACCCTCAAGGTGAACTGCCGATGCATCTCAGGTCAAAGAACCAGACACACTACTGCAGCATCGAGTCAGTCATTGACGAGAAGGTAGACTTCCTAATGACTACTCGAGGTGGTCACGCTCAGTGCCCTCGTTCTCTAACGAGTACCTGTACTCTCGCTTCGGTGTCTCCACACCGTAGACTCAAGACTCATCTACTAAAGAGAAGCGATCGTACACCAACCTTTCGGATCAATCACCATCCTCGTGATGATCCTATGGTCGGGAGCTGTTTATGAGTTAATAATGATTATTCATGTCTTAAAGTTTCAACTCTTGAAAATATGAATTATCATTACCATTAACTCAAAGGATGTATCACAGACACTAAATATACATGTGTAATAGAAAATAACCCATTTCATTAATTATAGTCAAAATTACAATTTTGCCCCTAGAAGTGTATTACAAGTGTCAGCCAATTCTGGCTTCTAGGGCACATATATCTAACACTCAGAGCTACGTCTGTCCATCTACACGCAGCGCTCCACCTAGAACTATACATCATCGGTGCTCTAAACTCATGCCAAATTTTCTCTTCACTTGTGAAGCCACCACTGCGGAGCTCCACCTATATCCGAAGTCCATCTGATGCCGCAGAAGCTGACTCTATCATCGAGTCCCTTAAGGCCAACCACTCAATGCTACACTGCTGAGCCTGCTGCTGCACCTCGAACACCATTGCTACCCCTTCGAATCCTTCATGCTCTGCGGCCCTCTTCGATGCCATTTCGAATACCTCTACAACCTGCAGACACCATCAAAACTTAAGAGCTCATCCAACTCTTCTAAACTGGTGAGTGAACCCTAGGGAATTCCATCCTAGTCCTTCTCTTCTGCCCCTACAATAGCCATCACTTCAGTTGCATATGAAGAATCATCCTCCATCTGAACCATGATTCTTCCTGGTGCCCCTATAGAAGAAACCTGATCCATAATACTTTCGACTGCCTGAGACCTCTTGGAGCTCCCTAAGATCCTCTGGCTCTCTCTAAGACCTACACCCGATCTTCTTGAGATACCATTGACACTCTCTACTAAGATACACTCCTCGACTGCTGCACCATCGAGCCTCTCTCAATCCCATGCCTCTAGGGAAGCGCTCCTGCAGCACTCTAGCACTGCCTTACTCATCTTTATGCCACTCTACAGCCACCCAATCCTAACCTGCTAGACCTCTATGGATCATTCATCTTCATCACTCTCAAGACTTTCTAAATCCATGCTCTGATCGAGCCGCAGAGTACATCTTCGACTACTTTTCCACCTTCCAGACATCGAAGGATGTATAGTCGCTTCTTCAAACTTCCTTCGACCATTACTCTTTGGAAAATCTCTCTTCAACAATCCTACACTACCCATATTCTTAGAAAACTTTGATGCTTTCTGTTGAGATACCTCCCTTGGTTGCTACATGAAAGCGCTACTATAACACTCTAGCACTCCCTGCCTGTCACATAACCGTCATACATCCCAACCATTCCACCAAGACCGATCAACAAATCATGCACCAAATCCTTCCACCCTAGAAAAATTCATTTTCATTAATCCTCTCAAGCTCTACCAACTCGCTGCTTCTGGTTGGCCAAACCACAGCAATAACAAGGTAGATTTGAGACATACTATGGAATCCTTATGCAGATTTCTGATTTCATCTTGTACGACTTCTCCTTCCCTTCCATGCACCATCAGGCTTTGAAACTTTGCTCTTCCATGCACCATCAGGCTCTAAAATCTAGCTCTGATACTACATTATCATCCACAATATTCCAGACATCATCTAGCTCTGATATCAAATTGTAGACCCATGATATCACTCAAATGCCAATCATCCTTGGCATCGCTAGCACCCCGATACCATGTTACGAAAGCTCCTGATCTTTAGCACGGATTTGAAGGAACCTATGATGTTCTCTATGGGCATCACACCATTGATCATCCTCCTAGATCTATGATGGGGTGCCTCCCTCCTTAGGCTTGAGGGAGATGCCTCTTTCTCTAGGGCTTCTTCAAGAATCCTAGGGCAGCAACTCTAGAGAGAAAAGAAGAAGAAAGTTGAGGGAGAAAAGGTCTGTATTGATTCTAACCTTTAAAACTCTAATACAATCTATATATTTATACATAGCCATTAGGCCCGACCAAATAACTCCTCGGCTAATCCAATACATGAAAGCACTCATCGAGCCCATGTACACCCATGTCTCCCATGCTCTCATCCTTTGGATCTAGAACCAACTCATACATGAATTAGCCCCCTTAAGACCTCGCAAACTAGGCCTTAAGACCCTTAGGATCATCCCAGACCCTAGCCCAAAATAGACCCTCGCATAACTCTGCCCGCGCACTGAGTCAGCTCAGTCTCAACCCTGAGCCGGCTAAGTTCCACTAGGTCGGCTCAATCTAAAATTGAGCTGGCCCAGTCCTATGCCAGGCTAGCAGTTCCAAACTTGTAGCTCTCTATTTTGCTTGTGCACTGAGACTTAGCCGACCCAATTTTTGACTGAGCCAACTAACCTACAGAAAATTTTCTTTCTACAGTCTTGATTTTTTGGCTTTGATTTTTTGCTTCACCTTATATCTTAGGTCTCTGAATCACCAACCAAGCCCCTAGAATCCCTGGAGCCATCATCATGACTCCTCCCGTGGCCTCCTAAGGCTTGGAAGCACCATAAATCCTCACATAGAGTTCATGGTAGGCTGAACCTACATACTATTGACTTCCAGATGAAGTCCTACACTTTAGCATTAGTGATTTTTGCTAGAGGTTTGGCCTGAACCAACTTGGTGAAGTAGTCCACTGCTACTAAGAGAAATTTTCACTATTTGGATGCCATAGAAAATGGTCCAAGTATATCCATTCCCTATTGTGCGAATGACCATGAGGTGCTTAAGGGTGTAAGATGGAAAGCTGGCTATCATTGAATATTGGCATTTCTTTGGCACCGATCATATTTTCTTACATAGTTTGTTGCATCCTGTTGCATGGTCGGTCGGTAATATGTCTGTCAGAGTAGCTTATAAGATAATGGTCTAGCTTCAAGATGGTTTTCGCATATTCCTTCTAGAATTTTCTTCAGGACATAATCGACATCAAATGGTCGGTGTTATTTAAGAAGTGGCAAGGAATGAGACCTCTTATATAGCTTGTTTTCATATAAGATATAGTGAAAAGCCTGATTTCTTAACTTTCGAGCTTCTTTAGGATCTTTGGGAAGGATTTCATCTTTAAGGTATAGAATCAACGAGTCGATCCAGCAGGGCTTATAATCCAATTGCATTATTACCCGTGATTCTTCCAAACTTGGGTGCTGAAGAACCTCAAAGAAAACTACTTTTGGCAACTCATTTGGAGCTAAAGTGGCCAATTTGAACAAAAGGTCGGCCCTTGAATTCTCTACCCTAGGAATTTGCTGAATGTCAAAACTGCTAAAGATCGATGTCAGGCTTTTCACTTAGTCCAAGTACCTTTCCTCCCAAGCTTTATAGTTGCCATTGACCTACCCTACCACCAACTGCGAGTTACTTAAGGCTTTCACATGGTCTGTTCCTAATTCCCTGGCTATTCTCAATCCTATGATTAGAGCTTCATATTCTATCCTATTGTTGGTTGCAAAAAACTCAGAACACAATGCATATTCAGCAATAACCCCTTCTACATTGATAAGAATTAAACCTGCACCTGCTTCAGAAGCATTGGATGAGTCATCGGCATATAAGGCCCAAAAATCCATAGAGAGGTTTACTTTTTCTTGAGGAGAGTTTGGCTATAGACTAGAGGTGTAGACCTCTTATTGCTCAGGCTCGGCTAGATCTGGAATAGTGCATTCCATCATAAAATCGATCAATATTCAGGCTTTAATAGATGGCCTAGGTTGAAACTTAATGTCAAATTTAGTAAGCTCAATCGCCCACTTTGCTATTCTTTCAAAAGTATCTGGGCGATGAAAAACTAGCTTTAGAGGTTGGTCTATAAGGATTGTTATTGTGTCCCCCAAAAATAAGGTTGATGTTTTCTTGCTGCAAACAATAAAGCATAGATTAGCTTTTTCAATTTGGTATGCCAGGTTTTTGCATCTCTTAGAACTTGGCTTATGTAGTAGATTGGCTTCTAGACCTTCTCCTCTTCTCTTATTAGGATAGCTCCAATGGCCGCAAGGGACACCACCAGGTACAAGAACAACTCTTCACCAGATTCAAGCTTGGAAAGGAGAGGAGGTGAGCTAAGGTAGTCTTTTAGATTCTCAAATGCTTCCTGATATTCCAGGGTCCAGTAGAAGTTTTTTGATTACTTGAGCACTTAGAAGAAGGGCATGCAATATTTCATCGATCTTAAAATAAAGCGATTCAAAGCCGCCATCTTTTCTGTTAGGCATTGAACTTCTTTTATTGTCTTAGGAACAATCATCTCCTGAATGGCCCTGATCTTCTCTGGATTTGCCTCAATGCCGTATCTTGAGACCATGAATCCTAGGAACTTTTCCAATGTTACGCTAAAAGCACATTTGGTCAAGTTCAACATTATTTTGTACTTTTGGAGTATGCTAAATATCTCTTCCAGGTTAGTAATGTAATTTTTTGAAGATCGACTTTTGACAAGCATATCGTCCACGTAAACCTCTATGTTGTGGTCGATCTATTCCTTGATGATCTTATTCACCAAGTGCTGGTAAGTTGCACCTATATTTTTAAGTCCAAAAGGCATAAATCTATAATAGTAAAGATCACGATTAGTAATAAAAGTTGTTTTCTTCTCATCCTCAAGTACCATTCAGATTTGGCTATAACCCAAGAAGGCATCCATAAAGGTTAGGAGCTCATGGACCAAGATTGCATCTACCAGCTAATTGATTCTAGATAGATGGCAACTATCTTTCGGGTAGGCATAGTTCAAATTGGTGAAGTCTATGCACATCTTTCACTTATTGTTCGCCTTCTTAATAAGGATTACATTTGCGATCCAATCTGGATAGGATACCTCCTAGATGAATAGGGCCTTGAGGAGCTTGTCCACCTCATCTATGATTGCCTTTAGTCGTTTTAGTGCAAAGCTATGCTTATTTTACTTCACAAGCCGATGCTTGGGATCTACACCCAGTTGATGCTCTATAACTTCTGCATTGATCCCTAACATATCTATGGAAACCTAAGCAAAGACATCAACATTCCTTCATAGGAAAGTGACGAGCAGCCTTTTAATCTCTACTTCCAAATTTGAACTGATCCAGACTATTATTATGACATCACCATGGCATCACCTAGCTCTGATACCAATTGTTGTTCCATGGTATTATTTTGAGGCCATATTGTAGAAAACCCAGGATCTTTAGCATGGACCTGGAGAGACCTTCGATGTTCTCTAAGATAGCATACCATAGATCCACCACCTAGATCTATGCTAGGGCACCTTCCTTCTTAGGCTTGAGGGAGGTGCCCCCTTTCTCTAGGATTTCTTTAAGAACCTAGGGCAACAACACTAGAGAGAAGAGAGAAGAGAGATTGAGCGAGAAAAAATCTATATTCACTGCTTCCTTAATGAAAATCCTAATACAACCTATGTATTTATACATAGCCATTAGGCCCGACCAAAAATTTTTTTGACTAATCCAATACATGAAAGTACTTATTGAGCCCATGTACACCCATGTCTACTATGCTCTCATCCCTTGGATCTAAACCTGACCCATACATGAGTTCGCCCCCTTAAGACATCTCAAACTAGACCTTAAGACCTCTAGGATAAGTCCCTATCCTAGTCCCAAACAGACCCTTCACATAACTCTGCCCGTGCACTAAGCTGGCTCGATCTCAGTAGTAAGTCGACTAACCTGAGATTGAAAACTAAGCCAACCCAGCTGCATACCATGCCTACAGTCTCGAATGCACCTTTCTATTTCGCTTGTCCACTGAGACTTAGCCAATCCAGTTTCTGATTGAGCTGGCTAACCTACAAAAGAAGCCCTTCTCCGCAGTCTTCATTCCCTGACTTTGGTTCCTTGCTCTACCTTGTCTTCCAGGTCTCTGAAGCACCAACCAAGTCTCTCAAGGTCCTCAACACCTGGACCTTAAGCCCATGGAGGGCTACACACCACCTCCATCCTAGGACAACTCTTATCCTAGCTCTAGGACCACACCTATCCAAGTCTCTCCAAAGTCAACACACTGACTCCTTTCATGGCCTCCTAAGGCTTGGGTGCACCACCAATCCTCACAATCCCCATCATGGTGCCTTAAGCCTTGGCAAACCCCTTTGCAATGCCATCCTGCATGATCCTATTATCGCTCCGCACCCTAACAGCCTCTTATGCAAACATTGCCTCTACCAATCCTCTTCAACTATTATACACCTTTGAGGCCTTTAGGATGATCATCTCCACCGCTCGCACCATCCCAAAATTATAGGATCCCTTCTACTTAGCAACTACATCACTTTTCTTGCACTTTCCTAGAGAACCTATAGCATTCTTGTACCAACACATGCTGTACCACCTGATATGATCTCCTTAGAGCTTTGCCTATCCATCTGCACATGCCACTCCACCTGGAACACTACATCACCGACACTGGTGCTAGGATATTGATCCTCCTGCACCCCTTCACTCTGAACTAATGCTAATTTTTTTCTTCACTTGTCAAGCCTTCTCATGGAGTTCCACTTATACCTGAAGTCTATCTGATGCTATAGAAGCCGACTCTATCACAGAGTCCCTCCAGGCCAACCACTTAATACTGCACTACTGAGCCTGTCATTGCACCTTGAACACCATCATTGCCCCATCGAATCCTCTGTACTCCATGGTCCTCTTCGAAGTCATCTCGGATACCTCCGCAATCTGCAGGCACCTTCAAAATCTAAGAGCTCATCCAACTATTCTGAATCCAGCAACTAAACCCTAGGGAATTCTATCATTGCCTTCTCCTCTTCTACCTTTACACCAGCCATCACTTCAGTTACGCTCGGAGGACCTGCAGCTCAAATCCTATCCTGGGCTTAGATCCACTTATCTCATTTTGAGCCTCTTGAGACTCCTTGGTTCACCTTAAGATCTTCTTTTGGTCTCTCTGAGATGCCTCCAAACACTCTCTGATGAGATACCTCCCTTGACTACTGCACCATCGAGCCTCTCTCAATCCCGTGCCTATAGAAAAGCACTACTACAGCACTCCAGTGCTTCTAGTCTCATCTCGACACCACCTCCTATAGATATCCAAATTATCTCTTGCTGCACATAACCCATCCTCCACTTGAACTGCTACCCTTCCGAGTGCTCCTATAGAAGAAACCTGATCCACCATCTAATCCTAACTTGCTAAACCTCCATGGATTATCCATCTCCATCACTCCCAAGGCTCTGCAAATTCATGCTCTTGTCAAACTATTGAATACATCTTCGACTACTTTTCCACCTTTCTACAACTGAAAAATATATAGCCATTTTTTTAGCCTTCCTTCGACCATTATCCCTTAAAAAATCTCTCTTTATTCATCAAACAGCACCACACTGCCCATCTTCCTAAAGAACCCTGATGCTCTCTACTGAGGTACCTCCCTCGATTGCTACACCATCGAGCCTCTCTCAACTCTGCATCTCCATGAAAGCACTACTGCAGCACTCCAATGCTTCTTGCCTTGTCTACTATCATAAACCTCAGCCTTTCCACCAAGATCATGTAGGAACTAGATCTAGGGTTTTAGGATTAGATCTTGAAACTTTTTTAAGATTAGGTAGCGAAAGATTAAAATCAATCAAAATTAATCTAAAATATTCTAGATCTAAGATCTTATTATATGATTATTTCATAATATTTAAATCAAAAATTAAAAACTAAATTAAAAAGAAAAGGTTGATCATATCAACCTAGATCTATATTATTCTAATGCAACTATAAAATAACAGATCGGATCTGTTACCTGAGCAAGTTAGACGTTCTAACTTATTGATCCAGACTTGAGGATTAAGTCACAAGCCGTACATGCATCAGACCTCTAGGAGTTATCCACACGTGCCTATGAACATGATCAGAGATTTTGATGTAGGAAATCAGCATAGTATGCTAGCACTGTCCTGATCTCTATTTGACGATCGATCCGATGCTTCCTTCTTCAAAACATAGACACTCCAAAATATCAAAAGAAAGAGAAGAAGATTTGTGATGCTATGACATCTCTCAAAAGCTCATGAAAAGGGAGAAAGAGATCTAGAACAAAAAAACCTAGAAAAAGACCCTCTTCTTCTTCTTTGTTCTTTTTCTAGACACCCTAATTTGTGTTTTTAATATCTCCAGAATCTAGATGAATTTTTCTTTGATTTTCCTACACCAGAGATATATCTCAAATATTTGCAACTCACAAAAATTTTAATAAATAATTCTTTTTAAATAAAGAGATATGCAGAGTCCAAGTTAGGTCAAAAACCTAGACTATGAAGGACCAAAAAAGGAAAGCTGTTGGGGAGCCCAACTCTTGGGTGCCCCACCCTTTTTCTCTATCATGGACCAGCAAGGGAGGATGAAAATAAACCCAAAAAAATAATGTGTCAGAGAGAGAGAAATAAAGGAGGTGGCGACATGAAGGGAAGGAGGACTTTTAGTTGACTAGGAATTCTATCTCATAGAATCCTAAGCAAAAACAACTTCCCCTTTTGACTTGGTCATGCAACAAACTTCCATATGAGAAATAGAAGAGAGAAAGGGGGGTGTGAGAAACCTTTGCGCATGGAGAATTTTATGTAAAAATACAAAGAGAAAGGGGTGGGGCATGAAGATTAGGTGGCGCAAGGAATAGGGAGTCCTAGTCACACTAGGACTCCTATTTTGACCTGGTCAAACAAGGTCTTTTAACCAAACAAAAAAGGAGTAATCCAACCCAATTAAATAAGGCCCTAATCTATTTAAGGACTTATTTAAATTAAATTTAACTTTAATTTATTTTTTAATCAAATTAGAAAATTAATTTGATCCAAGTCCTAGTTAGACTAGGACTAGTTCTTTCTTGCACTTGGCTTATCCAATAAACTAATTGG
The DNA here is from genome assembly GCA_006176705.1 of Cocos nucifera. Classification (NCBI taxonomy): domain Eukaryota; kingdom Viridiplantae; phylum Streptophyta; class Magnoliopsida; order Arecales; family Arecaceae; genus Cocos; species Cocos nucifera. The sequence continues at coordinate 47,161 of QRFJ01002561.1, read as the reverse complement.
ATTTGATCCAATCAAGTCCAAACCAAATCTAATTAAATCATATTTAATTACACGTAATCTCAACCTATTGGATTAATCAAATTAAGTCAATTAATAATCAAATTGCTAATTGATCCTCCTACAACACTTGCACTAGGTCAAACATCAATCGTATTGATCGTTTAATCCTAAAATGATTCTAAATCGCTGATTAACCATCCGACCAAAATGTGAACTCTAATATGTGTGACCTCATAGGTCCGAATCTAAGTCAGTAGCATAGAAATAAATTTTTGTACTAATCAAAGTAAACATCTAGCAATGATACCCGATGGTCGGAGAGGTTGAAGGTGTAGAACACCATCTTTAGAACCCTTACGAATAAAGTTTTCATATAACTCATCCCCTTGACCATAATGCTCGTAGGATACCTCAGAGTTCAACTATCAACTCTGATCAAGTTGTCCATATTGTATTTCAAAATATCAAATCCATCTAATGGATTATCTTGACCAAGGTTTTGCTATATTAAAATATAGAGATACATTCTTCTCCAACTCTTGGAGTGGTTAATTCCATCTTGATCACACTCCAACTTCGTAAGTACTTGACTATGCCCAAAAGCCTTCCATTGCTGAATTAGAAATTCAGTCAGTCTGGTACCAAAGTACATGGAGTTGCTTGTAAGTCACTAAGGTGATCTCAGGTCTAAGGGATATTTATACCTATATCCCATCAAAGACATTCTTGATAGCAGAATGCTCTAGTGTTAGTTACATTCAATGACAATGTACCCATACATCTCACCTATATGCCATACCGATGTCTCTACACTCCTTGGTTAACAGGACAACCAACCTATGTGGCATATAGCGACTTATGCTCGATAGACACTATCATCCTAATTAACAGTCTATCATTTGGTCGTGAATAAATTTAAGAACTAATCAATAAATCTTCTCTTTATTGAAACTAAATAGTCTTAGGAACTTCATCACAATAATGGAGTTCATTAGAAGATGCAAACTTATGATGAAAAAGATGCCAAAAAAATTTTTATTAATTAATAAATTAATTATAATGGCTCAACCATCAACAGGCTGATGATTTACTTTAGGACATAATTTTCAACAACTTCCACTTATCCTAAAACCACTCGACATAGTATCTAATACACATCTTCGACTTATGGTTATCGAACTCCTTGATTGCCAGGGCTTTACTGAAGGGGTCGGCTAGGTTCTCCTTTTCGTCGATCTTTCGAAGGTTGACATCACCACAATCCATAATCTCATGGACCAAATGAAAGTGGTGTAGAATATGCTTTGTCTGCTGGTGTGTCTTCGATTTTTTTGCTTGAGCTATGGCTCCAGTGCTATCGCAGTAGAGCAGGACTGGACCATCAATGAAGAGTGCTACTCCAAGATCGATGATGAACTTTCTCAACCACACTACTTTCTTTATTGCATCTGATGCTGTCATGTACTATGCTTTGCAAGTAGAGTCAACAACTGTATGCTGCTTGAAACTTTTTCAGTAAATGACTCAACCATTTAGAGTAAAGATATACCCCAACATACTTTTACTATCATCATGGTCAGATTGAAAGCTGGAGTCTGTTAACCCCATAAGTTTTAGATCAGACTCACCATAAACCAACTATTGGTCCTTAGTATTTCTCAAATACTTAAGGATGGTTTTATATGCCAAACGATAGGTATCTATGGATAGTCCAAACGTGAATGCCAAACGACCTAGGGATAGTCCAAACGATAGGTATCTATGGCACCTGAGATTAGGTCATATAGCAGAAGATAGGATCAACAAATTGGAGAAAAATGGACTATTAAGTTCGTTGACTTCTGAGTCATATCCAACTTATGAATCTTGTCTTCAAGATAAAATGACTAAACTTCCTTTTATAGGACATGGGGAAAGGGCCACAGATCTCCTTGCCCTAGTACATACTGATGCGTGCGGCCTATTTGATGTGTCGACTAGAGGCAATTTTGTCTACTTCATTATCTTTATCGATGATCTGTCTAGGTATGGGTATGTGTATCTTATGAGACATAAGTCTGAAGCCTTTGAAAAGTTCAAAGAATTCAGACATGAAGTAGAAAAACAAACTGGAAAACCCATTAAGGTTCTTCGATCAGATCGAGGAGGTGAATACCTTAGCCGGGAAATTCCTAGACTATCTTAAGGAAAATGGCATAGTCTCTCAATGGACTCCACCAGGAACACCTCAACTCAACGGGGTTTCAGAACGGAGAAATCGGACTCTATTGGATATGGTTCGATCCATGATGAGCTTCACAGACCTCCCAGATTTTCTTTGGGGACATTCATTATTAACTTCAATCTATTTACTGAATAGGGTTCCCTCTAAAACCGTTCCTACCACACCGTATGAGATATGGCACGGTAAGAAACCAAGTCTGAGTCATCTCAGAATTTGGGGTTGTCCGGCTTATGTCAAAAGACAACAAGCGGACAAGTTAGAGTTTAGGTCCTTTAGAGCTCGATTCATAGGATATCCTAAAGAGTCATTAGGATACTATTTCTACATTCCAGAAGACCACAATGTGATTGTGAGTCGACATGCCATATTTCTTGAAAAATAGTTTATTCAAGATAGTGGCATTGGAAAGCAGATTAAGCTTGATGAGAAAGTCTCACAAGCAGAACGAGCTAAGGACCAAGTGGAACCAAATCAGGTTGAGCCAATAAGAACACTACCTCCTCCACCTCGTAGATCGGAAAGAGTTTCCCGTCCCCCTGAAAGATACTTAGGTATTATTTCAGAGGATAGTAGAGGAAATGTTCCTCATAGGTAATGGTGCTCATGGTGATGATCCCAAAACCTACAACGAGGCGATATCAGATATCGACTCCGAGAAATGGCTTGAGGCAATGAAGTCAGAAATTGACTCGATGCACTCAAACCAAGTCTGGACCTTGGTAGATCCACCAGAAGGTATAGTACCTATTGGGTGTAAATGGATCTTCAAGAGAAAGATTGGTGCAGATGGGAATGTGGAGACATTCAAGGCTAGACTGGTGGCAAAAGGTTATAGTCAACGCGAAGGCATTGACTATCAGGATACCTTTTCCCCGGTAGCTATGCTAAAATCCATCCGCACATTGCTTGCTGTTGCAGCCTATTTCGATTATGAAATATGGCAAATGGACGTGAAAACGGCATTCCTAAATGGATATCTTGAGGAAGATATCTATATGGAACAGCCGCTAGGTTTCACATCCAGTGATACTGATCACAAGGTTTGCAAGCTGCAAAGGTCCATATATGGACTTAAGCAAGCATCTCGGAGCTGGAACACTCGTTTCAATGATGTGATCAAAAAGTTTGGTTTCATCAAAAATGAAGAGGAACCATGTGTTTTCAAAAGGGTCAGTGGGAGCGCTGTTGTCTTCCTCGTATTGTACGTGGATGACATCCTCCTTATTGGGAATGATATTCCCATGTTGACATCAGTCAAGATGTGGTTGTCTAAGGAATTCTCCATGAAAGACCTAGGTGAAGCATCCTTTATTCTAGGAATTAAGGTCTATAGGGATAGACCGAATAGGATGCTAGGACTTTCACAGAAAAGATGTACATAGAGGAAGTACTAAAGAGGTTTAGTATGGAAAACTCTAAGAGGGGATTAATACCCTTCAGACATGGTATTCATCTTTCCAAGAAGATGTGCCCCAGCACACCTGAGGAAATAGAACGCATGAGCAAGATCCCTTATGCTTCTGCAATAGGGAGCCTCATGTATGCCATGCTATGTACACGACCTGATATAGCCCATGCTGTGAGTGTCACAAGCAGATATCAGTCAAATCCAGGTGAAGAACACTGGACTTCTGTGAAATGTATCCTTAAGTACTTGAGAAGAACTAAGGATATGATGTTGGTCTTTGGTAATGGAGAACTCCAAGTTCAGGGATACACAGACTCGGACTTCATGTCCGATATAGATGATCGAAAGTCGACATCTGGAAGTCTGTTTGTGTGCAATGGTGGAGCTGTCAGCTGGAAGAGTTCCAAGCAAACTGTGATAGCAGATTCCACCATGGAAGCAGAATATATAGCTGCATCAGAGGCTGCAAAGGAAGCATTCTGGTACAAGAAGTTTGCTGCAGAAATTGGAGTAATGCCATCAGATGCCATTCCTCTTTACTGCGACAACAATGGCGCCATAGCCCTTGCTAAGGAGCCGAGGTCTCACCAGAAGTCCAAGCACATTGAGCGGCGATATCATCTCATCCGCGATTACCTTGAGAAAGGTTACGTTGAGGTCAAGAGAGTCAACTCCGCAGATAATGTGGCAGACCCACTTACAAAGCCGTTGGGCCAGCAGAAGATCGAAGCCCACCTTGAGAAGATGGGACTTAGACTTGTAGCCAATTGGCTTTAGGACAAGTGGGAGATTGTTAGATATATGTGCCCTAGAAGCCAGAATTGGCTGACACTTGTAATACACTTCTAGGGGCAAAATTATAATTTTGACTATAATTAATGAAATGGGTTATTTTCTATCACACATGTGTATTTAGTGTCTGTGATACATCCTTTGAGTTAATGGTAATGATAATTCATATTTTCAAGAGTTGAAAATTTAAGACATGAATAATCATTATTAACTCATAAACAGCTCCCGACCATAGGATCATCACGAGGATGGTGATTGATCCGGAAGGTTGGTGTACGATCGCTTCTCTTTAGTAGATGAGTCTTGAGTCTACGGTGTGGAGACACCGGAGCGAGAGTACAGGTACTCGTTAGAGAACGAGGGCACTGAGCGTGACCACCTCGAGTAGTCATTAGGAAGTCTACCTTCTCGTCAATGACTGACTCGATGCTGCAGTAGTGTGTCTGGTTCTTTGACCTGAGATGCATCGGCAGTTCACCTTGAGGGTGTTATAGTTTGACTACACCATTACTCGGTCTCCTAGCCATATGGAACCCTGAGGTGTATGTTGGCTATAGCATGTTCATTGTAGGAACTGGATTGCATCAAGATGGGATCTATCTACCTCGGTGGTAGAGGAGTAGCCCTATGATGATCATGAGAATCAAGTCCAGAAGCCCATGGCCATGGCAGAGTGAAATAATAGAAAGAGTTTCTATTTAGATTTTCACATTGGACTCGAATCGAATGATTACATCATATGACAGAGACTAGGGTTTGACGAGTTCACCTTAACCCTAATCTGATCGGGGCTCAAGATAGAAGAACTTAATCACACAGGTAGCTGCACCAAGAGGTTCGCATTCAGCTCTGATGGGTTGCCACCATATACTGCTAGGTGTCACTGGTGGATTTTGGGAGCAATTAGAATGATTTAGATGATCGATCATTCTAGCTGTTCGAATCAGAAGAGTTCTGATCCATCGAAAGGAGTTTCGATGATGTCTATGATAGAGATCATGACATATCCCATTACCATACAGAACTGAACCTAACTGGGTCACACAAACAAGGGTTTGAATCTGGTGATCATCAATTGAACTGATCTAGTTCAATTGATCTGAATGAGATTCAATTAGGTTCAAGGAAATCGTGCTAGCACTCGATTGAACCTAACGTTCTTCTTTTACTATCATAAATAAGTTGTCCTGACTGAGCCAAAGGAGTTTGTGCTCAATCAGAGGCCTTCATATGGTCTGACTGGAGGTTGTCCAAGTCAGAATAGGTTGTCTTATTTGTAAGACATTACCTGCCATTTTTGGTCACCTGCCATTTCTTGTTCTTTGACTTTGGTCAAAAGTCTACCTTTGACTGGTCAAACGTTGACCATTCACCCTTTGACTTTTGACCACATGTCATGCACCTATTGGAGAGCTGGTGGGGGCCTGTCCCCCTGCCAGAACCTGGCAAGGAGAAGGGCGCACGCCAAGGGTGGCGTGAGCCCAAGTAGGAGGCGCCTAGGAGTCCTTGTTGGACAAGGACTCCACCTCCCTTTTGGATTCCAATCAGAGTTCTACTAAGAATCCAGTTTGACTGGTCTTAGGCGCCCTCTAAGGAGGAATCCAGGGGTCTCTATTCCAACCAATCAGATTTAGATCTGATTTCACAAAGGGTTGTGATTGGTTGAGAGGAAGAGGAGTTGGATCACAAGAGGTCTATAAATAAGACCCTGCGCCCAACCCTAATTCCAAAATGCTATTAGATACGCCCCAAGGCTGCCTCTCCCCTCCTTCTCCATGCCATAGTCTCTTCTCCTCTTGCTCTCCACGTCCAAAAGGTGTTTTGGACTTAGTTTGGTGCGATTCAGATCAAGGAAAGGCGATCAAAAGCAAGAAGGCTGCGCTGCTGCAAAAGGACGACTGCAGATCTTCAAAAGAGTTTTGAAGATCCTCCAGATCAGATCCAGATCTGATTTTTGGAGGTGTGATAGAGAAGAAGAGGATCTCCAGATCCAACCCGAGTGGATACCGGTAGAGGCCAGGCGCTTGCGTGGCTAAGATCCAGAACCTTCCGCTGCAATCAGGATCATCTACAGGGTAATAGGATTACCCAAATCAGGTAAATTAAATTTGATTTAATTTATCTTATTTTATTTTATTTATTAAAATAATAAGAATCAGATCTGAAACATATCAAGATCTGATTGAAGATCAAGAGAAAATTTTTGAAATATATCTCTTGATCTAATCAGATCTGAACGAACCTGGATCTAGAAAATCAGGATTTTCCTTCAATTTGTAATTGAAATAGTTTCAACAATAATCAATCATCTTTAGATCATAACATATTTTGATGTTAAAATTGATTAAAAATTTTAATTAGACATAAATCTTTTAGATTTAATCTAAAATTTTATGATTAATATTTTAGATCAGCACGTACTAAGACAATCTATCCACTGTAAGGGATAAATCTTATAGTAGGACAATCTTGTCACAATTCATACAATCTTAAATATTTTATTTTTAGATTTAAAACTATTTTAAATCTATTAAATTATAAAAAATTAGATTAAATTTAATAAATTTATGATTAGAGTCAGATCATCATGAACTAGGATAACCTTTTCACTATAAGGAGTAAACCTTACAACAGGACAATCTTATGGTAGTTCGTAAGATCTAAATTTTTTAATTTTGAAATTAATAATTAGATTATAAATTAGATTTAATCTAAAAAATAATCTAAATATATATAAAAATTATGTAATAAGAACCTAGGCTCTAATACCAACTGTAGGAACTAGATCTAGGGTTTTAGGATTAGATCTAGAAACTTTTTCAAGATCAGGCAATGAAAGATTAAAATTAATTAAAATTAATCTAAAATATTCTAGATCTAAGATCTTATTATATGATTATTGCATGGTATTTAAATCAAAAATTAAAAGTTAAATAAGAAATAAAAGGTTGATCATATCAACCTAGATCTACACTACATCTAATACAGCTATAAAATAATAGATCGAATCTATTATCTAAGCAAGTTAGACATTCTAACTTACTGATCTAGGCTTGAGGATGAAGTCATGAGCTACACATGCTTCCGACCTCTAGGAGTCATCCATAAGAGCCCACGAATACGATCAGAGATCTTCATGCAGGAAATCAGCATAGTATGCTAGCAGTGTACTGATCTCTCTTCAACGATCGATCTGATGGTTTCTTCTTCGAAACTTGGATACTCCAAAATACCAGAAGGAAGAGAAGAAGATTTTTGATGCTGAGATATCTCTCAAAAGCTCATAAAAAGGAAGGAAGAGATCTGGAATAAAAAAGCCTAGAAGAAGACCCTCTTCTTCTTCTTTGTTCTTTTTCTAGACATCCTAATTTGTGTTTTTAATATCTCCACAACCCAGATGAATTTTTCTTTGGTTATTCTACACCAAAGAGACCTCTTAAATTTCTGCAATTTATAAAAAATTTAGTAAGAAACTCTCTTTAAATAAAGTGATATGCAGAGTCCAAGTTAGGTTAAAAACCTAGACTAGGAAAGATCAAATAAGGGATGTTTTCGGGTGCTCAACTCTTGGGTGCCCCACCTTTTCTTTCTGCTATGGACTAGCAAGGGAGGATGCAAATAAACCCAAAAAAAATGTGTGTGAGAGAAAGAGAAATAAGGGTGGTGGCAGCATGAAGAGAAGAAGGACTTTAAGTTGACTAGGAATTCCATCTCATAGAATCTTATGCGAAAACAACTTCCCCTTTTGACTTGGTCATGCAACAAACTTTCATATGAGAAATAAAAGAGAGAAGGGGGGGGTGTGAGAAGCCTTTGGGCATGGAGAATTTTACATAAAAATACAAAGAGAAAGGGGTGGGATGTGAAGATTAGGTGGCACAAGAAATAGGGAGTACTAGTCACACTAGGACTCCTATTTTGATCTGGTCAAACAAGGTTTTTTAACCAAATAAAAACAACAGTAATCCAACCCAATTAAATAAGTTCCAAATCTATTTAAAGATTTATTTAAATTAAATTAAATTTAATTTAATTTTAATTTATTTTCTAATTAAATTAGAAAATTGGTTTGATCCAAGTCCAAGTTAGACTAGGAGTAGTTCTTCCTTGCACTTGGCTTATCCAATAAATCAATTGAATTTGATCCAATCAAGCTCAAACCAAATTTAATTAAATCATATTTAATTAGACTTAATCTCAGCCTACTGACTTAATAAAATTAAGTCAATTAGCAATCAAATTGCTAATCGATCCTCCTGCAATACTTGCACTAGGTCAAACATCAACCATATTGATTATTTAATCCTAAAATGATTCTAAATCACTGATCAGCCATCCAATCAGAATGTGAACTCTAATGTATGTGACCTCATAGGTTTGAACCTAATCTGATAGTTAAAAATAAATTTTTGTATCAATTGAAGTGATCATTTAGCAATGATATCCGATGGCCGAATAGGTCGAAGGTGTAGAAAACCATCCTTAGAACTCATACGGATATAGTTTCCATATAATTTATCCCCTTGAACATAATACTCGTAGAACACCTCAGAGTTCAACTGTCAACTCTGATCAGGTTGTCCACACTGTATTTTAAGATATTAAATCCATCTGATGGATTATCCTGGCCAAGATTTTGCTATATTGAAATACAGTGATACATTCTCCTCCAACTCTTGGAGTGGTCAATTTTAACTTGATCACACTCCAACTTTGTAAGTACTTGACTATGCCTAGAAGCCTTCCATTGCTGAATTAGAAATTTAGTTAGTCTGATACTAAAGCATAGTGAGTTGCTTGCAAGTCACTGAGATGATCTCAGGTATAAGGGATACTTATACCTATATCTCATCAGAGACATTCTTGACAGTAGAATACTCTGAAGTTGGTCATATTCAATGATGATGTACCTATACATCTTACTTGCATGCCATACTAGTGTCTCCACACTTCTTGGTTAAGAGGACAACCAACCTATATGACATATAGCGACCTATGCTCGATAGACGTTGTCGTCCTAATTAACAGCCTATCATTTGGTCATGAATAAATTTAAGAACTAATTGATAAATCCTCTTTTTATCAAAACTAAATAGTGCTAAGAACTTCATCACAACAATTGAGTTTATTAGAACATGTAAACTTATGATGAAAAAGATGCCAAAAAAAATTTATTAATTAATAAATTAATTACAATATCTCAACCATCAACAGGTTGATAATTTACTTTGGGACAATTTCTAACAGATCGATCAGCGAATCATGCACCCAAGCCTTTCACCTCACAAAAAATTCTTCATATTAATCCTCTTAGCTTCCACCTTCAATCCACTACTCCTAGTTGGCCAAACCATAATAATAACAATGGTAGATTTGAGACATACCATGAAATACTTATGTAGATTTCTGATTTCATCCTGTATGACTTCTTCTTCTCTTCGACGAACCATCAAGCTCTGATACCAAATGTTGTGACATCACCATAGCATCACCTAGCTCTGATACCAATTGTTGTTCCATGGTACTATTTTGAAGCCATGCTGCAGAAAACCTGGGATCTTTAGCATAGACCTGGAGAGATCTTCAACATTCTCTAAGTCAGTATACCATAGATCCACCATCTAGATCTATGCTGGGGCACCTCCCTCCTTGGGCTTGAGGGAGGCGCCCCCTCCCTCTAGGACTTCTTTAAGAACCTAGGGCAACAACACTAAAGAAAAGAGAGAAGAGAGATTGAGAAAAAAAAGATCTATATTCACTACTTTCTTAATGAAAACCCTAATACAACTTATGTATTTATACATAGCCATTAGGCCCGACCAAAAACTCTTCTAGCTAACCCAATACATACAAGCACCCATCGAGCCCATGTACATCCATATCTTTCATGCTCTCATCTTCTGGATCTAAATCCATCCCATACATAAGTTAGCCCTCTTAAGACCTCTCAAACCAGGCCTTAAGACCCCTAGGATAAATCCCTATCTTAGCTCCAAATAGACCCTCCGCATAACTTTACCCGTGTATTGAGTCAGATCAGTCTGAGCACTGAGCTGACTAACTTGAGACAAGGTCAGCTCAGTTTCAAATTTACCCAACCCAGTTGTATGCCATGCCTGTAGTCTCAAACACACTTTTTTATTTGGCCTATTCACTGAGACTTAGCTGACCCAGTTTCTGACTAAGCTAGCTAACCTGTAGAAGAAGCCCTTTTCTACAGTCCTCATTCTTCGACTTTAGTTTCTTGCTCTACCCTATATCCCAGGTCTTCAAAACACTAACCAAGCCCCTCAAGATTCTCAATACTTGAACCTCAAGCCCATGGAGGCCTACACACCGACTCTGTCCTAAAACAACTTCTATCCAAGCCCTAGGACCACACCTATCCTAGTCTCCCTAGAGTCAATACCCTGACTCCTCCTATGGCCTTCCAAGGCTTGGGAGCACCATCAATCCTCACAACTATATGGTCCTCATTTCCATTATTTAAGGATACTGCAACTAGGTCATCAATTGATTCTCCCCATTTTTTAGTTAGGTTATAACGGGCATCAAGTCCACCCACTGGATAAAGTTTTGGTTGCTTTTTTCCTTATAGAGAAATTATGTAATAATGTTGTGCCCGGGCTTGATCTTTCTTGATCTCTCCAACTACATATTCTATTGAAAACTTTATCTTCAAGTAGTATATTGATAACATAGCTCGAAGCGCATTTAGTCTAGATCGTCCAAGAATGGCATTGTAGATAGAGGAAGCCTTCACCACTAGAAAATCAACTTAAGCTTTGGATTATTTTGGATGCCAACTTGCCATGACTGGTAGAGTGATTATTTCTTCAACTAGTACAGCATCACTAATGAACCTCACTAACAAGGAACTTATTGGTCCCACATAGCTATTAGGCATTGACATCATAAAGAAAGTATCATAAAATAAGACATTAGTAGAGCTTTCGTTATCAATTAAAATATGGCGTACATTATAACTAGCAATATTTTAAGTAACTACAATCATGTCATTATGCAAAAATTAGACCCCTTACACATCTTCATCAGTAAAAGCAATGGGTTCCTCAGTTTTTGCTTCTTTCCTGATCCCACCACTCCGCTAGCCTTCCCCTGCTGATGTCCCCTAGCAATTATGTTGATGATTCTAAGAGACAATCGATCTCCTTCTGGTTCTTTCCTCTGAGGTAGCTGTGGCTATGAAAGGGCTCTTGGCTGATCTTCTCTTTTCTCAAGCTGATGTTGTAGAAATTAATCCAGTCGATCTTGTCTGATTAGCTTCATAATTTCATCTTAGAGCTGGATGCATTCCTCAATTTCATGACCATGGTCATGATGGTACAAGCAGTACTTATTTGGATTACACTTGCTTGGAGGAGACCGTAATCTTTTCGATCTCGATAGTTGCTTCTTGATCTCTATCAGCACTTGAGTTCTTAGAGCATTTAGGAGAGAATAGTTATGAAATCTTCTAGGAGGGGGGCATCCTCTGATCTGGGCTTCTTGGTCAATGGATTTGAGATGGAGTTTGGGCTCATCTATATTCAAGAGGAGTTCTTGAATGTGGTCGAACCTCGCTCGGCTTCTCTATAGAAGAGAATAGTTATGAAATCTTCTAGAAGGGGGGCTTCATTGCATCCTCCGATCTGGACTTCTTGGTCGATGGATTCAAGATGGAGTTTGGGATCGTCTACATTCAAGAGAAGTTCTTGAATGCGATCGAACCTCGCTCGGCTTCTCTATAAGTGCGAGCTTGCTAGATTCTCCCACTGGCCTCTCTCCTATGGCCTCTTCATCATGAAGCTTAAAAGCTTCTTCAGCTTGAGCATATCTCTCAGCCTGAGCCAACATGTTGGGTGAAGTCTCAAGAATACTTCTTCTCTATGAAGAGGAGGAGATCGTTCTTCAGAAGGCCACTATATAGAGCAGCCATGGCAACAAATTGCTCCAAATTTTGGACCTCTAGGATAGCAGTGTTAAAGCGATTGATATAAGCTCGAATAGACTGTCCCTCCTTCTACTTGATATTGACAAAGAAGTTCGAACCTTATCTCTGACGTCTACTATTGATAAAGTGAGCCATAAACTGATGGTTCAACTAATCAAAAGAGTAAATGGTATCCAGTTTGAGACTCAAGTACCAATTTCTTGCTGCTTCCTTCAAGGTGGAGGAAAAAGCTCGACATAGAATAGCATTCGATGTGCCATGGAGTAGCATCATAGTCTGAAAAACTCTGAGGTGGTCTATGGAGCTTAAGATCCTACCATAACTCTCAAACTGAGAGAGTTTGAAGTTCAACAGGATAGGCTCCTACATGATCTGGACACTGAATGGTGGATCAGTGCAGATGTCATCATTGTAAATGGGGGTAGCATGGCAAAGTTTTTCAATCCACCAGTTCATCTCCTAGAGCTTTTGATCGAAGATATCATCTCGATCATGAATCATATAGTATGGCTAGCTCGATAGGAGTAGAGAGCTTCCGGAGGTGGAGTTGTGCTTGGATCATGGGCTCTCTACTTTCTACTTTTTTCTTCTAGATATACTGGCTAACTTCTCTAGGTGGATCTTCCCTATATCAGATCTCAACATTTTCATGATGGCCTTTTCGATGGTGGTGGTGCTGGAGCTTGCTGCATGGCTAGCAGTCCTTCTGTAAGGCCTCTCACATACTGAGGCAGTAGGTTGAACTATTTCATATCCACCACTATGGCTAGTGGAGGAGGTTGAGATGCAAGCAATGGGACCAAAATAGGATGATCTACTGGTTCTAGGTTAGATCTGGCGGTAGATGTGGTGAATCTTTGACAAAGAGCTTTTTTGGGTGGCATCTTGCTAGAGCAAAAAGAAGGTCAGAGGAAAAGAATGAAAGAAGAGAGGAAGAAGAAGACGACATCTTGACTGAGTACTCCTTTTAGAACAAGGGCTCAAATTGTCCTTCCTCTAGTGCCAATTCTATTGGTGCAGAAAATGGATGGCCGTCAGAGTATGCTGGAGGTGGAGGAGATCTTGCTGAAGAGATCTACAAAATAAAGTTTGGGCTGAAGGTGGGTGGCTCTAGCATGAATCCTTCGATGGTTAAGTTAGCTTCCCAATCAATAAGAATGGAGTACAAAGAAGAATTGAGTGGAAAAGAGAGCTTAGAAAAAACTTATCTAGAGGATCCTTTTTATAGATGGATTCTAAAATAGAATAATAGTGACCGCCATAATAAAATGTCAGAAGGCCATTCGGACCACTTGAAGTTTGTTATAGAGAGTGGGCTATCATTTATCATGATGTACTGGTAGTTGGGTATTGTTTATTGGAGTTTGGATAGAAAGATGGAGGCTTCCAAGCTAGGTAGTGTAGTATTCACGTTGAGATTTGGGGCTGGAGGTCAGTCCAACTGAGCTTGAAGGTCGGCTTTTAAGTTTTGGAAGATAGGCTCATAGATTAGGCTTTGCATTTTAACCTTGATGGAGCTATCTTTGACAGCTTTTAAGAGCTCAGCCATCTTAAAGATCGGTCAAGAGCGGGCATGGGTACTTCGATTTGAAAAATTGGAGGTCAAAAAAGGATGGCAGGTTCTTCGATGAGGACTATGGTTAAGCTCTCTTAAGGAAGCTTGAAGAATCTCTAAGGTTGACTTGAAGCTGGGATGGATGAGTACTAAGATTTATTGCTTGTGAAGTGACTACTACTTATTTCAAGTTAAACATTGGACTCATATTAGTGGCAAGGTCCTTTTGTTGAATTAAGTTCATCCAGCCAAAATCCTTGGTGTGAAATTGGAGAGATCTGCTATTTATAGAGTGAAATAGTGGAGATCGACTGGTGCCTAAGGTTGGACGCTAGTCAAGGTCGGATATTATTGAAGTACCATATTCATGGGGCGTCTGCTGCCCATTCTAGGTTGGGGATCAGAATCAATCAAATAGTAAGCTATCTTCACTATTCAAGTTCATCTAGCCAAAGTTCATAGTGTGATTTGACAAGATCTGCTATTATCAGGAGGGAGCTGAGGGGATTGTTGTTAAGATGGTCGACCGATGTGCAAGATCTAAAGGCCGATCTTCCAAAATTTGCCTGGACCAGGGAATCAACTTAGTTGAGGTTCGAACTTGACTGTCACAACTATAAATAGACTATATCAAGGTCAGACATCCAATTGGACTTCAGTGGAATCTATTTTACCCCTAATAGATGCAAAACTCTAATAAAGAAGAAGAGACATAGAATGTTTGCATAAATAATACATTCCATGAATGGTTTGCGGATCATGGAAGTTTTATATTATATCAAGTTAGACAAAATCTAATGGGCATATCTCTTCTTTTTAACATTGGTAATTGCAATTTAATCCTTATAATAATATTTCTGATATGTAAATAGATTAACCAACTTCTTAAGGAAGCTGATGTTCAAGTACCTAATGAAAATAGATGGCTATCATAAGGTCCTAATGAAGTGGCAAGAAGATTTTTAGGATTTATCATCAATGGCTTCTGATTTCATACTAAAGATTGTGAACGAAGAAATGTCAAAATAGTGGAGTTGTTATGGTGAAGACATCAAGCTTTGCAAGTGCAAGGACATAATCGAACTTGATTATTATGGACACATTAAGGTTTTATGATTTAAATGTGATTGGATAGATGTGACATCACAAGATAGGAGAATCAAAGATGACTTTTGATTTACTCTTGTCAACTTTAATAGGTTAATAAATTTTCGAGAAAATGTATCAGATGAACCATTTATCCTTGCAACCCAAGCAGAACAAGTTTTCTATGTAGAGAACCTTGTGGACAAAGGTTGGCAGGTGGTTATTAGGACAAAACCATGGGATTTTTATGAAATGAGTGATGATGTTCTTCCTAATGATTTGAAGGATTGACCTATATAATGCTGAAAGAATGGAAGATGACTTAACTACATTTGATTTGCAATTAAATTGGGATAGATAGAATGTTGATGGAACAACAATTGAAGCAAATTTAGTAGGTACCCAATAGATAGAGCCTAGAGAAGAAGATGACTATGATGATATTGAAGATAATGATTGAATGTCCACATTTTGACTTCTAGTCCTATTGGTGCAGAAAATGGATGGCCATAAGCGATGGGTGGAGTTGAAGTCTGGGATCTCATTGGTAAAACCTACAAGAAAAAATCCTGGTTGGAGGTTGGTGGCTCCGTAATGGACCCTCCAATGATCAAATCAATAATCTACCAACAAGAATGGAGACTCGGGAGTTTAGTAGTGAAAAGAGTGCTTAGAGAAGAAAAACATATGTATTTATAGGTAGAGCCTGTAACAAATTGATGCTGACTGTAGTGACTAAATGCCAGTAGGCCATTTGAGCCATTCAAATTTTGTTATGGAGAGTGGACTGATGGTTATTGCCATCTATTGGTGGTTTGCTATTATCTATTGAAGTCTAGACAAAGGTCAGCTGCTTCGAAGCTTACCCATAAGTCATTTTGTTTGAGATTATGCTGTTGGAGCTTAAGATCAGATAAACTGAACTTGAAGATTATCCTTTAGACTAGGAGTGATAAACTGGTAAATTAGATTTCTAATTTAGACTACAATAGGATTGTTTTAGCCATTCTTAGAAGCTCAGCTATCTTCAACATTGGCCAGAGATGGAAGTTGGTATTTTGGTCTGAAGTCATAAGGTAGAAGTTAAGGTCAAAAAAAACAACTAAAGGGCCAATTATAGGAACTAGGTTCATAATTGAGATATCAAGATCAACCAAATTTGGAAGCCAAAAAAAATGTTGGTTCCTTAATTGAAACTGCGACAAAGTTGTCTTAGTTGTTTGGTAAAGTTCGGCCAGTATTCAAGGTTGGTCAATAGTCTAGATTGGATTATTGGTGTAGAAATCTGAGGACATCGAAAAGAGCTAAAGTTGGAGAAGATGAGGTCGCCACTAGAACCTGCAAAATAAGTTCGGACCGAAGGTGGGGTGGCTTTAGCAGGACTCTACGATTGTCAAGTCAGCTTTTTGATCAACAAAAATGGAGCACTTAGAAAAGTTTTATCAAAGTTTATGAGCTTAGAGAGAAAAACATATCTGGAGGATCCTCTATATAGGCAAAGCTCATAACAAATTGATGGTGATAGTCATAACTTCCTGTTAGTGGACCGTTCAGAGCCATGTAAAGTTTGTTATGAAGGATAGCATCCATTATCGTGACTTGCCAGTCTATTGGAGATTAATAGCTATAGTTCAGTCATTTTTGAGGTAGTCCATAGGTTGACTGATATTCACTAAGTTGGATGTTGAACTAGGATAGATGATGAGGTCCTTCTACTAACTCTAGCTTGCACGCCTAGGTTCTTGACATAGGAATGCCAAGATTCGCCACTTACAGCAAGGTCTAGAAGTTCATTTGAGGAGAAGCTCTACCGATCCAGGACTCTTGATGTGAGACCCAATTGTAATGGTGAGTTTGGCATGAAGGAGATCTGGTTGAAAAGAAGTTCGACCAGCTTTGAGATCGGTTGGGCTGGACTATGCAGAGGTTGAATATTTAGCCAAATACTTAGCTAACTACTTAGGTGACTATTTTCATTGTTCAAGTTCGTTCGAATGAGGTTCGAGATGCCCTTTGGATTTTTCAGTTATCTAAAAGATCTGATAGTCAAAGATGAGAAGATTGTTTGGCATGCACGAGTTGAAGGTCGGCCATCCCAGAGTGAATTGGAGCTAGAATTCATACTAGCTGAAGTTCAGTCATGGTCGTCACCATCAAACAGGATCGCTCTGAGGTCGGGCATCTTGCTGAACATTGGTAGGAGCAGATTTATCACCAACACTAGTCCCCCTTCTCTCGAGTTTGAAGTTCAAAATAAGGGAGTAAAAATGCTAGTAACGAAGTTCTTTTCTAACTTCCTGCTTCCATGAGGTGGAGAATTTTGGCATTATGTGCACTAGCGCTGAAGCTTCTTTAGTACAAGATGATCCGAAAAGACAAGATTTCTAAATTTCCACCAAAGTAGTGCTCGAGATACAGCATCATTAAAGTTCTACTAGCCATCTATGCCAACCATGATGAGTGAGACACATGTCAGGTGAAGACCAGATGGAGATGAGCTACGATCATAACTACCTTGGGCCTTGGTTATTTAAATTCCTCTTCCTCCTCCTTTGCCTTATTTCGATTGAGTTCTCTTCTCCTTTGCCAAGTTTTTGCCCTCTTCCCATCTAAGAGTTTTGATTTTCTCCTCCATTTCCTCCAATCATAGATGCTTTCTCATCTGATTTTCGCTCCACCGGTTATCTTCTTGCCTTCTCCAACCAATCTAGGTTAGTTCCTAAACTTCTTTTTGATCATTTTGAAGCTTTTCGTTTCATGATCCTTCAATTTCTTCAAAAAGATTTTTCCCTTATTTCTTTTGATTTTTGGGATCTTTTTCGAGTTTAGTTTGATCCGTATGTCCACTGAAGAATCTTTGTCAACTTGTTTCGGGAGTTCGTCCCATCCAAGCCTGATGGATTCAGTCCTTAAGGAGACTGAACCCATAAAAGCACCTCATCCCTCTTTTGTTCCTGACACTATTCCCTGCACACTTCATCTTGAAGACCTTTTCTTGATACGGATTCAGTACGGGATACTGCTGGGATACGAGCTTGAACTTTTCGGATTAAGCAGTCGAGCCTATTCTCCTCCCATGGGTCATTTTTACTTATATGCCGAGGCTCTTCATGCTGGACTTCAACTTTCGATTCCTTCCTTTGTTGCAGCCCTCTTCAGGTTCCTAAACATCTCCTTTGCCTCCATGGTGCCGAACTTGTTTAGGTTCATCATAGGGTTTCTTTCTTTGTGCATCATGGCCGAGGTGCGACCTATAATTTTTTTATTCTGCATCATTTTCACTTTCAAACTCCATCATACTACTAAGGATTGGTGGTATGTCTCCCTCTAGTTTGGCAAGAAAAGATTGCTTAAGGGTGCCTCTTCTTCTATTCATAATTGAAAAGGAAAATTCTTTTTCATCTCATGTTCCTTAGAATTAGGGCTTCCTTCATGGGGAGATTTGAGAGACTCAGTTTGCCAAGCTCCTGGGCTAGGAAAAGAAGATCGATACTCAGTCAGCAAACTAAGGAATTATCGAGCTCCTTCGATACCTAGTCTGCTGGACAATTAGATCCTGTTTAACCATGGGCTTAGTTTCCTTGATCTGGTAGGTGACTTTTTGCAACTTGTCAATTATTCCTTTTTCTTTCTTCTAACCTTAATTTTTACTATCGGAGAGATGACTCTGGAGCAGCTAACACTACAACAAAACTCATTTCTAGTGGCAATTAATTAGATGAAAAAGCCCAATTGCCATGAATGTCATTTATGATTTCAAAATTTAGTGGCAAATAAAAGTAATTGCCATTAATGTCTATTTTTTACTGGAAAATGTATCAATTGTCATTATAAAATATATTTATACCGATATTTATTCATTATAAATCATATTTATTTTGATATTTATTAGTAGTTATCATTATAAAATATATTTGTACCTATATTTATTAATAATATTTATTATAATTTATTTATTATTTTTTATCTATATATATTTTTTATTAATTCTATGCATATTCTTCTTTTATTTCATGCATGGGAGATATTTTTTTTGCTTTATTTTTCGTGCATTGGCTCAACTCGTGCATTGTCTCAACCCTGTGCACTAGGTTTTTCTGCGGATTCCAAGCCTCCCTCCTAATTAGCATTTGTTACTCCCCTCATGGCTGCAAGGATAGATATTGAAATGGAGATGAAGAGAGATAGAGAGAGATCGACGTCGCTCATCCCGTCAATCCCCCACCTCACAAAACCCTAATCCTCTTCGATCGATCCCTCGATCTTCCCAGCATCATCCTGGATTTCGATCGATCCCTCCAATCTTCCGACGTCATCCCAGATTTTGATCAATCCCTCCGATCTTCCTAGCATCTTCACAAATTTTGATCGATCCCTCCGATCTTCCCCGCATCATCCCAAATTTTGATAAATTATTTCTTCCCCAAGTTTGTCTTCCAATCACCATTTCCATTCATGAATCAATCTTCCAATCTTCATTTCCATTCATGAATCTCATGAACTTTTGCCATTCATGATCAATCCCTAGTTGTTCATCAGGAATTTGCATGAAAATGACCAAGCAAAAAGATTCTGCTGGCTTGCTTATTTAAATTTTTGTGCAACCTCACAGCTTTAAGTATATTCCTTTTGGACTATATGGTTATTTCATCATTGAAAACAATAATCCAGAATATTCTATCTTGCACTCTATCCTTCTTAATTATCTAATACTTAAAAAGGAAGAAAAAGAAGCTTTCCATGGTTGCTAAACACAAATCTAAGATAACTAGGAAGATAAAAATGATGTTAAAGCAACTAGCATACAACTAGTTGGTGGAAGAAGTTATTCTAATCAACTTAGAATTAAAAAACAATGTTTCAACCATGGAAGCATGGATGAAGAATCAGAGGACATCGTCATCTATGAATAATTTACATTATCTCCATGCATACATTGAATCTCTATTCAGCAAACTCATCATGCCCCAAATTCATAACTTAGGTATTGTTGGTGTAGACTCTGGTTGATGCCAGACTAGACTGGAGCTGGGGAAGATTAGGTCACTACCAGTGACCTATAAGGTAAGTCCTGATAGGAGATAGGGGTGGCTCCGATAGGACCCTCCGACAATCAAGTTAGCTCTTCTTACCAATAGAAATAAAATGCTCAAAAATAAAAGTGGCAGAGTAACAAGAAGAGGAAGAGAGATTGGTGAGAAAACTTATCTGAAGAATCTCTTATATAGGCAAAGCTCATAACAAACTGATGGTGATAGCCATAACTGCCTGGTAGTAGACCGTTTGGGGCCACGTGGAGTTTGTTACAAGGGAGTAGTGTCCATTGTCATGACATGCCAGTCTATTGGGATTCAATAGTTGAAGCTTGGATGGAGTGGCTATTAGCGATGAAAAGCTTTATATCATAATAGTTCTGTCGAAGTTCAAACTTTTTCGAGATTGTTTGCAGATTGATTAGTTTGTCTTGAGCTTGGGGCTAAATCTATGTAGAGGACGAGGTTCTTCAGGGTGATAGTAGAAAATTCGATTAGAGAAAGCCTACTTGGGCGACTAGAAGGAGTTTGACTGAAGGAAGATCAGCTGAAAAGATCTTTCCTGCTGACTGAAGGAGATCGACTGGGAGGGAATCCTTTGGGCGACTGCAAGGAGTCCGTACAAGATTCCAAGCACCATGAAATTAAGATCTGCCATCTATGGTAAAGCATTGAAATTCGCTTCAAGAGTAGCTCCACCAATCTATGGCTCTTGCTATGAGATGCAATCTATGATGAAGAAATTCAGCCTAAGAGGGATTTGGTTATATGGGAATTCTGCCGACTTCAAGATCGGCCGAGCCAGGTTATATATAAATTGAATATTTAGCCAGCTGCTTAGGTGATTGACTTCACTATTCTAGTTCATTCAAAAAGAAGCACGATTGGAGCCAGCCACTTATAGTGAAGGAACTACATTGCTCTCATAATCTACCACCAAAGTTGTCTTGGGCAAGGTCCATAGCATGCTACAGGCTTAGGAGTATACTCATGCAGCTTAGAAGATCAGCCGATGGATTGAAGATTGGATGCTACAGGACCGCCTTGGGACTAGACTCTAAGCCTAACTTTGGCAAGAGCGGGTCGAGTTGAAGCTACTTCAGCCAAAGTTAGGCCTGGAGTCTAGTCCCAAGGCGGTCCCGTGGCAACCAATCTTCAACCCACTGATTGATCTTCTAGGTTGCATGAGTAAACTCTTGAGCCCATAGCACACTGCGATCCTCGCCCAAGACAAGTTTGGTGGTAGATTATGAGAGTAGCCAAGTTTCTTCATTATAAATGGCTAGCTCCAATCGTGCTTCTTTTTGGATGAACTAGAATAGTAAAGTCAATTGCCTAAGCAACTAGCTAAACATTCAATTCCTGCATAATTTGGCCCGGCCGACCTTGAAGCCGGTAGAACTCCCATCTAATCAAATCCCTCTCAGGCCAAATTTCTTCAACACAAATTAGATCTTACAGCAAGAGCCATAGATTGGCGGAGCTACTCCATAAGCGAACTTTAATGTTTTATTGTAGATGGCGGATCTTAACTTCATGGTGCTTGGAACCTTGTACGGACTCCTTGCAGTCGTCCAAAGGATTCCCTCCTAGTCGATCTCCTTCAGTCAGCTGGCAAGCTCCTTTCAGTCGATCTTCCTCCAATCGAACTCCTTCCAGTGGTCCAAGTAGGCTTCCTCCTATCGAATTTCCTACTATCACCCAGAAGGACCTTGTTCTTGAAGGAACCAGATCTAGGGTTTTACAGGTAGAACTTGAAACTTTTTCAGGATCTTACAGTGAAAGACTTAAATAAATCAAATATTTATTTAAATAAATATGTAAACACCTAAATCACAGATCTATTACATGATCAAGGTATGATATTAAATCAAAAATTAAAATCAAACAAGAAAGAAAAGGTTGATCAAATCAACCTAGATCTATACTACATCAAATGCAGGTATGAAGTTTGTAGATAATATCTATTACCTGAGCAAGTTAGATGTTCATAACTTTACTTGATCCAAGCTTGAGGATGAAGTTATGGCCACACATGCATCCGGCCTCTAGGATCCACCACTAGCTACGATCTCTGATCTGAAGTTCCATGCAGAAATTGTACAGCTGCTAGTACTGTGCTGATTCTTTCGATGATCGATCGATGCTCCTTCTTCAAATTTAGACTCTCCAAATATGAGAAGGAAGATGAGAGTTTATGATATGACGACTCTCTTAGAAAAAATCAAAAAAAGATGGAGAGATTGAAAATAAAAACAGCCCTAAAGCGAATCCATTTCTTTTCTCTTTCTTGTCACCTAGACATTCTGTTTGGTTTCTATGGAACATCCATGCCCAAGACTTCTTCCTCTAATTTTTGCACACCCCAAACTCTCCCAAAGCTCTGTATTGTTCAAAAAAAATCAAAATAAATTCATCCAATAAAATAGAGAAAAGAAGAGTCCAATAGTTTGATCAAAATCCTAGACTAGGAATATCCAAATATGAAAAGTGTTGGGACCCAACTCTTGGATTGCCTCTCCATAATTATGAAGGAAAATCCTGATTTCCCGGTCCAGGTTCGTCCAGATCTGATTAGATCAAGAGATATATTTCAAAAATTTTTCTTGATCTCAATCAGATCTTGATATATTTCAGATCTGATTCTTATTATTTTAATAAATAAAATAAAAAGATAAATTAAATCAAATTCAATTTACCTGATTTGGGAATCCTATTACCCTGTAGATGATCCTGATTGCAGCGGAAAGGTTCTGGATCTTAGCCACGCAAGCGATGGCCTCTACCGGTATCCACTCGGGTTGGATCTGGAGATCCTCTTCTTCTCTCATCACACCTCCAAAATCAGATCATACGTATGTGATCTGATCTGGAAGGATCTTCAAAACTTCTTTGAAGATCTGCAGTCGTCCTTTTCGAAGCAGCGCAGCCTTCTTGCTTTTGATCGCCTTTCCTTGATCTGAATGCACCAATCTAAATCCAAAACACTTTTGACGTGGGAGCAGGGGAGAAGAGACTATGGGTGGAGAAGGAGGGAGAGGCAGCCTTGGGGCTGGGAAATCTCTCTTTTCACTTAGATTAGGGTTGGGCGCAGGGTCTTATTTAAGACTCTTGTGATCCAACTCCTCTTTCTCTCAACCAATCACAACCCTTTGTGAAATCAGATCTAAATCTATTGGTTGGAATAGAGACCCTGGATTCCTCCTTAGAGGTGCCTAAGACCAGTCAAACTGAGATTCTTAGTAGGACTCTGATTGGAATCCAAAAGAGGAGGTGGAGTCCTTGTCCAACAAGGACTCCTAGGCGCCTCCTACTTGGGCTCACGCCACCCTTGCGCTGGTGCCCTTCTCCTTGCCAGGTTAGGCAGGGGGACAAGCCCCACCAGCTCTCCAATAGGTGCATGACATGTGGTCAAAAATCAAAGGGTCAATGGTCAACGTTTGACCAGTCAAAGGTAGACTTTTGACCAAAGTCAAAGAACAAGAAATGGCAGGTGACCAAAAATGGCAGGTAATGTCTTACAAATAGACAACTATTCTTGACTTGGACAACTCCATCATAGACCATATGAAGGCCTCTGATTGAGCACAAACTTCTTTTGGCTCAGTCAGGACAACTTATTTGTGATAGTAAAAGAAGAACGTTAGGTTCAATCGAGTGCTAGCACGATTTCCTTGAACCTAATTGAATCTCATTCAGATCAATTGAACTAGATCAGTTCAATTGATGGATCACCAGATTCAAACCCTTGTTTGTGTGACCCAGTTAGGTTCAGTTCTGTATGTGTAATGGGATATGTCATGATCTCTATCATAGACATCATCGAAACTCCTTTCGATGGATCAGAACTCTTCTGATTCGAACAGCTAGAATGATCGATCATTCTAATCATTCTAATTGCTCCCAAATCCACCAGTGACACCTAGCAGTATATGGTGGCAACCCTCAGAGCTGAATTGCGAACCTCTTGGTGCAGCTACCTGTGTGATTCAGTTCTTCTATCTGAGCCCCGATCAGCATTAGGGTTAAGGTGAACTCGTCAAAACCTAGTTCTCTGTCATATGATGTAATCATTCGATTCGAGTCCAATGGTGAAAATCTAAATAGAAACTCTTTCTATTATTTCACTCTACCATGGCCATGGATTTCTGAACTTGATATCTCATGATCATCATAGGGCTACTCCTCTACCACCGAGGTAGATAGATCCCATCTTGATGCAATCCAGTTCCTACAATGAACATGTCACAGCCAACATACCCTCAGAGGATTCCACTATGGCCTAGGAAGAACAACACTGACAGCCCAGTAAATGGTAGTAGTCACCCCCACCCAACCATAAACAACGCCTCAAGGTTTGAACTGCCGTGCATCAGGTCAAGAAAGTAACAGAACACTAATGCAGCAGTCGAAGTCACATTGACAGAAAAAGGCAATGACCAACTTCCATAATACCGAACACAATAACAACCACCACACCAACCAAACATGAAATCTACACAAAAGCTCGAGAAAGATCGGTCACACAAACCAGGCTCCCACAGATGCCCCCTTGCCCATCAATAGAATCCGCAACCCAAAGCTACACATTGATAACTCCTCGCTACCCCAAGGTGTGCCACCCACACCACCAAGAACATAGACTCAAGAAACTCACACCTCTACATATAAGGACGACAAACCGCATCAAGACACGCACCCAACCATTAAACACCAACCCAACCACACAACCTCTTTCTGACAACAATCAAACTCATCCATCACCTCGTGATGCATCACTAAACCCAAATGCTCGCGGGGAGAATGTACCTATGAGACTAATATAAAAATAACTATTCATGTCATCTACCAATTAATCTCAACTCTTGGAAAAATAATGAAATATAATTCACAACAACACCCATCTACACATTAAACATTCCTCAAAAGGATATACACACAGCACACTACTAACAACATTGTGTACGCACTAGAAACTTAAACCCAAGTTATCTCAACTCCCATATATTAACGTCAAAACCATTACTTAATCTGCCGCCTAGAAGTGTATTACAAGTGTCAGCCAATTCTGGCTTCTTAGAGGACACATATATTAACATCTCCACTTTGTCCTAAAGCCAATTGGCTAAAGTCTAAAGTTCCCATCTTCTCAAAGGTAGAGCATCCACAGGGCGATCGATTATCTAGCATAGGCACCACACGAGAAGCTTTGTAAGTGCGGTCCTGCCAACAAATAATACTACATGCGCGCGACGTTGAACTCTCTTTGACCATCAACGGTACCTTTCTTTCGCGGGATGAAGATGGTATCCACCAGTCTTCTTGGCAACTCTTCCAGCAACAGAATCAGTATCGCACAGCATGCCACATCGCACACTATAGAAACTACATTACCTCTACAAACGGAACAACTCCGAAGTCCCGAAAAAATCCTGCAATGATCACATCACAACACTAAATAGGACACTCTGAGAGATCCCTCCGCCAAAACACATTACCAAAGACCAACATCTAATCCCTAGCAATCAATAATCCAAGTATTAGATACATTTCCACAAAGATCCAGTCGTTCTACATTCGCTGGCAATACTTGACCTAGAATATCTGCTTGTGAGCACTCACAGCACTGGAGCATATATCAGGTCGCTATGTACATAGCATGGCAACATGAGGCTCCCTACTTGCAAAGCATAAGGGATCTGTGCTCATGCATTCTATTTCCTCAGGTGTGCTTGGGCAATCATCTTCCGGAAAGATGAATACCATGTCTGAAGGGTATTAATCCCCTCTTAGAGGTTTTCATACTAAACCTCTTTTTAAGTCTTCCTCTATGTACACTCTTCTGTGAAAGTCTAGCATCTTTCGGTCGCATATTCATATGACCATAATTCCTAGATAAAGGATGCTTTCACCATAGGTCTTTCATTGGAGGAATTCCCTTGACAGACCACATATTGATCTGATTGTCAACATGGGAATATCATTCCCAATAGTAGGATGCATCCATACACCCGCAACAGTACGCAGGAAGATAACAGCGCTTCCGACTGACCTTTATGAAAACACATCGTTCCTCTTTATTTTTGCATGAAACCAAACTTTTTGATCTATATCAACTGAAACGAGGAAGCCCAGCCCACCAACAACCAATAACTACGAAAAAACAAACCCACGACCACTAACTGCCACAAATAGTACAAACAACGCATAACAACCGAGAACCGCCATCGAAACACCAAATATAAATTACGACGGTCGAAACATTGCCCACCTCCCACCGCATAGTGTCTCCAGCTCACGAGATGCTGCTTAAGTCCATATATTGACCATATTGCAGTTGCAAACCTTTCGTGATCAGCTATCACTGGATGTGAAACCTAGCGGTGTTCCATTATAGATATCATTCCTCAAGATATCCAATTTAGGAATGTCGTTTCCAGTATCCAATTTGCCAGCATATTATTCATAATCGAAATACGGCGTGCGAAATGGGCCAACCAGCACTCTGTGCCGGATGGATTTTAGCCACATACTGGCGGCTACCGGGGAAAAGGTTATCCTGAGTCAATTGCCTTCGCGTTGACTATACCTATTTCCAACCAATCTAGCGTCTGAAATGTTCACATTCCCTATCTGCACCAATTACTTTCTCTTGAAGATCCATAACACCGCCACACGCCCACTATACCTTCTGGACTGGAAAATATAACTGCACAAGGTCCAGACCTTGTTGTGAGTGCATCGAGTCGATCTCTGACTTCGTTGCGGCTCAACAGCCACTTTCTTAGAGCCGATATCGTGACATCCTCGTTGGATAGGTTTTGGATCATCACCAATGAGCACACATTATCCTAATGAGCGACTATCACTAGCTCGTAATGCCCTCTAGCACCCAAAATAGCCACTAATGTTATCTTTTCAGCAGGACGGGTCCATAGAAAACTCTTCTTTCCGATTCTAAATCCGAGGTGGAGGAGGTTTACGTGTTCTTATTTGGCTCACTAGATTTGTCAGCTTGGTCCTTAGGCTCGTCTGCTTGATGGAGGATTTCTCATTCAAGGCTTAATCTGGCTTTCCAATGCACTATTCTTAGAAATAAACTATTTTACAAGAAATTGGTATGGTCGACTCACCACATCACATCCTGTGGATCTCTCCTGGAACCTCGTAGAAATAGCTATCCTCACCATCGACTCCTCCTTAGGACCTCCCACTCCTCCCCTCCCACTGCAACCCTCGCACGCTCTACAGCACACCCCTAAACTCTAACTTGTCCTGCTTGTTGTACTTTTGTTGACATGCAGCTCGGACAACTCCAAATTCTCTCGCGCATGATTCGCACCTCTCGCTTCACCTCGCTCGCACGATATATATAGGTAGGAACGCGCCATCTTACGCTACGAAGACACCCCTCACTTCCACGCCTCACACCCCATAGAACTTGCAAAGTTACATCAACTGACAGTCCAAAGCCACACCTTCCTGCGCCGAGGTCTGTCGAGCTCACTCACTGCGCCCTCTCACCTATTCCCCACTCAGCCTCTCGATTTTACATCACGAATTATATTGAACACCGATTGGAGATTGAGGTGTTCTGGGTGGAGTCCAAAGAGGTACCAATTAGCCAAGTACTTTCCTTAGATCAGTCTAGGAATTCCCGGCTAAGAGTATTCCACCTCCTCGAATCTGCAATGGACGTTAATAAGCACAATACCTATCAAATGGTTTCTAGTATATTAGTTACCCACATATTCTACATCTCATTATCTGATCTTTGCAAATGTTCAAAGGCTTCAAAATCTTAAATCATAGAATACACCAAATATCAATCACAGAAATAACACCAATAGCACAACATACCTAACGAACAGCACATCAGATACCACATAGATAAACAAAGGTAACTGTAAGTACGATACAAATCGCACAAAACATTATTGCCTCTAGCACAGGACCATCTTGGATGAGAGAAGCACACAATCAGTATGTACGTAGGGCAACGGAGATCTTGTGGCCCTTCCCCATGTCCAACAAAAGAGATTTAGGTCATTATTGCGCTTGAACGATAAGAATTCAGCAAGTTGGGAATATGACTCAAAAGTCAATGGAACTCAACATTAGCCCATGTTTCTCCAATGTGTTAAACCTATCTTCTGTGCTATCTATGACCTAATTCTAAGGTGCCATAGATATCATATCGTTTGACTATTCACCCAGGTCGTTTGGCACTTCACGTTTTGCCTCGTAAGTTAAAATGTAGGATACATCAATATGCAACCTGAATAAAGGACCATTACAAGGATAAACCACTTATGCAATTTTATTCTTTCATTTAATAAAGAATGTTACAATCGGTAAACGTAAAGCAATGTGATCACGACAACACCTTTATTGTCTTGTTTCGCTAAGCATGAAACAGAAATCAATTCCTGCTGCATGCGCAGGCACATAATAACAGTCTTTTTAAAAACTAAGGTCATCAAACTAAGATTGGCTAATCGCAGAGGGTATGTTCCCACGGCTACTGCAGCAACTCTTGCTCCATTACCGACGCGTAGGATCATGTCTCCATCCCTCAGCCTCCTGCTATCCTCAAGACCCTGCATAGAAGTGCACAGATGAGCACTAGAACCAGAGTCAAGCACCCAACTGGATGCAGAAGAAACCGTAAGGTTAGACTCAATAACGAGCATACCTCCAGAAGGACCTTCCTTCTTGTTCTTCAGGGTGGCCAGGTAAGTAGGGCAGTTCCGCTTCCAATGGCCGTCGCTGTTGCAATGGAAACACTTTCCTTTGCCATCGACCTTCTTCTTCGGTTCTGCCTTCTTCTTCTTTGATCCTTCCACCTTTTGCTTTTTCACAGACTTCTTTTTCTTTCCATAAGACTTTCTTTTGGAAGAAGTCCGTTCCATAGCAAGAACTGAGCCTTTAGAACCTTTCATAGAAAGCTCAGCGGTAACCAGCATATTCATCAACTCGGCCAAGGAATTTTGAAGTTTATGCATGTGGTAATTCATGATGAATTGCCCATATGCATCAGTCAAGGATTGCAGAATAATATCGTTCTGCAAGATCCAAGTCCAACTTCACACCGAGCTTCTCAAGCTCTTCCATGTCCTTGATCATTGTCAGACAGTGATCTTGGACTGACTGCCCATCACGCATCTTAGCCTTAAAAAGTCATTTTCGTGACTTGATATTTGGCTGCGCGACTCTGTTCACCAAACATCTCCTGCAGGTGAGCCAACATTTGGCGAGCAGTCCCGATATCTTCATGTTGGCGCTGGAGCTCATCAGACATCGAGCCCAACATGTAGTATCTGGCCTTATTGTCTTCGTCAATCCATTTTTCCAGAGACGCTCTCTGTTCAGTGGATGGACGAGCTGGTAAGGTGGGAGGGTCCTGGTCCAAAACATGTGTTAACTTCTCTGAACCCAAAACAATTTTGTAGTTCCTGAGCCAATCTTTATAATTGGGTCCAGTCAGTCTATGTGTGTCTAGGATACGTGCCAGTGGGTTGGACGCAGACATTTTCCTGTAGAGAGTCAAAGATTCTAGTTAGATACTGTAATTTTGACTTGACCAATTTGTTTAGGGATTTTATTTTTAAACAAATTAGCTCCCACTATTTTCTCGGATCCCTACACTCCCTCTGTAGAGATGCGAAAATCTCCGCGATTGATGATTTCTAGTGGGTGGTGCGGTCTCACCAACTGACTCATCACCTCACCTAACAGTTATTGGTGATGGGTTAGCCAATGAGTGAACAACTCTTGTTCAATGATTCTCTAATCATGGTGCACCCAAACTTGGTCTCTAATTCATGAATCTCACCGTATCCGGAATATTGATCCACTCCTTAGTTAAGTCAGACCCACCATTTGCATAGACTGGGTTCCTAATTGGGTCTCTCACCGTATCCGAAATATTGAGCCCAACTCATCCTCCAGCCCATAGCATCCAATGCCTAATAGACATGGTTGCATCTTCCCGGTGCAACTGAGCCACTGTATCCAGCCGAGAACAATCAACCCCGGGAAGGGCCCGCACGTCTACAATGGTGGAAGACCTCGGACTTAATCTTTTCTTAGGGAGAATTGATTCAGGTCTCATTAAACTAGACTTGGCTTAGTCATAACAATTATGACTAACCTAGTGGCATGGGTCAGCTCGGATTATTGACCACCTCAGATCAGAACTGTGTCAACAGATATGGCCAGGTAAGTGAGACCGGTGGAAGGAATATGCCGTTAACTCGCACAAGAACGCATTCAGGTCGAGTAGCTTCCAATTAAAAACCAGTCGGTCGTCTGTGCCAAACTTACCTTAGACACCAAATTGTTGAGTCAGAACCAATTGGGTTAGCCTACAATCCAGACTCTAACCTCTGAGCCTAATTAGGTCTTGCTTGATCGTGACTCGATCTTGACCCAGACTTAATCCTATTAGGCTGGTCAATTTAAGCATTGTTGATCCCATCTAACCAACTCTTGATTCGGTTTGATCAACCGCTTAGACCTAATTGAGCTACCCAAGCCCGAACCCAGTATTATGAATATGTCTTAGATCTGAAATTCTCAATTTTAGACCTAATTAATATTCCATAAACTTAATTCTTAATTAAGTTGGGTTCATAAACAAAATATGCACAATAAATCCTAGGGTTTCAGGATCTAGGGTTTTGCAGAAAGTAAGTTTTGGGTTTCTGATTAAGGACGAACACGCAGCACCCCTACACGTCATAAGAACACCCCATCGAATGGGAAGAGAGGGCCTTTAAACCCTTCTTCGTTCTTATGACCGGACGGCCAAGAGGAACGCCTTAATCAGGAACATGTAAATCTACAAAACAGTTATAGATCTATATCATATATCTCATATACAAATTTAGATCTAATCAAGGCATATTTTGCATACATCTCATGTATCAAATCATGCATGTTTTCAGATCTAAATTATCACATAATAATCTAAAAAATTAGATTTAAATTGATCTAATCAAAATAAATTCTAATCTAGACAATTATGTAGAACTATTCTACAACTAGTCTAGTCATGCATCTATCATATCTCATATGATATTTAAAATTAAATAATTTTTATTTGCTGTTTATCAGATGTTATTATAACACTTATAATATCAGAAAATAGTAAATAAGAAGATCTAAAATATGATTTAATCAGATTAAATCAAAGACATGCAAAACTATTCTATAGAACTATTCTATTCTAGAACTAGTCATGCATATCTTCATGTTCTTAGATCCAAATCATTTAATTTTAATTTTTCTGATTTCAGATCTGATCACATCTCATGTGACATCTGAAATCACTTTATTTTCTAATTAAAATAAAATTAAAATCAGATCTAAACAATTTAGAACCATGGCTCTGATACCAGTTGAAGGGAAATCCTGATTTCCCGGTCCAGGTTCGTCCAGATCTGATTAGATCAAGAGATATATTTCAAAAATTTTCTCTTGATCTCAATCAGATCTTGATATGTTTCAGATCTGATTCTTATTATTTTAATAAATAAAATAAAATAAGATAAATTAAATCAAATTTAATTTACCTGATTTGGGTAATCCTATTACCCTGTAGATGATCCTGATTGCAGCGGAAGGTTCTGGATCTTAGCCACGCAAGCGCCTGGCCTCTACCGGTATCCACTCGGGTTGGATCTGGAGATCCTCTTCTTCTCTATCACACCTCCAAAAATCAGATCTGGATCTGATCTGGAGGATCTTCAAAACTCTTTTGAAGATCTGCAGTCGTCCTTTTGCAGCAGCGCAGCCTTCTTGCTTTTGATCGCCTTTCCTTGATCTGAATCGCACCAACCTAAAGTCCAAAACACTTTTGGACGTGGAGAGCAAGGGGAGAAGAGACTATGGCATGGAGAAGGAGGGGAGAGGCAGCCTTGGGGCGTGGGAAATTCTCTGAATTCACTTAGAATTAGGGTTGGGCGCAGGGTCTTATTTATAGACCTCTTGTGATCCAACTCCTCTTCCTCTCAACCAATCACAACCCTTTGTGAAATCAGATCTAAATCTGATTGGTTGGAATAGAGACCCCTGGATTCCTCCTTAGAGGGCGCCTAAGACCAGTCAAACTGGATTCTTAGTAGAACTCTGATTGGAATCCAAAAGGGAGGTGGAGTCCTTGTCCAACAAGGACTCCTAGGCGCCTCCTACTTGGGCTCACGCCACCCTTGGCGTGCGCCCTTCTCCTTGCCAGGTTCTGGCAGGGGGACAGGCCCCCACCAGCTCTCCAATAGGTGCATGACATGTGGTCAAAAGTCAAAGGGTCAATGGTCAACGTTTGACCAGTCAAAGGTAGACTTTTGACCAAAGTCAAAGAACAAGAAATGGCAGGTGACCAAAAATGGCAGGTAATGTCTTACAAATAAGACAACCTATTCTGACTTGGACAACCTCCAGTCAGACCATATGAAGGCCTCTGATTGAGCACAAACTCCTTTGGCTCAGTCAGGACAACTTATTTATGATAGTAAAAGAAGAACGTTAGGTTCAATCGAGTGCTAGCACGATTTCCTTGAACCTAATTGAATCTCATTCAGATCAATTGAACTAGATCAGTTCAATTGATGATCACCAGATTCAAACCCTTGTTTGTGTGACCCAGTTAGGTTCAGTTCTGTATGGTAATGGGATATGTCATGATCTCTATCATAGACATCATCGAAACTCCTTTCGATGGATCAGAACTCTTCTGATTCGAACAGCTAGAATGATCGATCATCTAAATCATTCTAATTGCTCCCAAAATCCACCAGTGACACCTAGCAGTATATGGTGGCAACCCATCAGAGCTGAATGCGAACCTCTTGGTGCAGCTACCTGTGTGATTAAGTTCTTCTATCTTGAGCCCCGATCAGATTAGGGTTAAGGTGAACTCGTCAAACCCTAGTCTCTGTCATATGATGTAATCATTCGATTCGAGTCCAATGTGAAAATCTAAATAGAAACTCTTTCTATTATTTCACTCTACCATGGCCATGGATTTCTGGACTTGATTCTCATGATCATCATAGGGCTACTCCTCTACCACCGAGGTAGATAGATCCCATCTTGATGCAATCCAGTTCCTACAATGAACATGCTATAGCCAACATACACCTCAGGGTTCCATATGGCTAGGAGACCGAGTAATGGTGTAGTCAAACTATAACACCCTCAAGGTGAACTGCCGATGCATCTCAGGTCAAAGAACCAGACACACTACTGCAGCATCGAGTCAGTCATTGACGAGAAGGTAGACTTCCTAATGACTACTCGAGGTGGTCACGCTCAGTGCCCTCGTTCTCTAACGAGTACCTGTACTCTCGCTCCGGTGTCTCCACACCGTAGACTCAAGACTCATCTACTAAAGAGAAGCGATCGTACACCAACCTTCCGGATCAATCACCATCCTCGTGATGATCCTATGGTCGGGAGCTGTTTATGAGTTAATAATGATTATTCATGTCTTAAATTTTCAACTCTTGAAAATATGAATTATCATTACCATTAACTCAAAGGATGTATCACAGACACTAAATACACATGTGTGATAGAAAATAACCCATTTCATTAATTATAGTCAAAATTATAATTTTGCCCCTAGAAGTGTATTACAAGTGTCAGCCAATTCTGGCTTCTAGGGCACATATATCTAACAAAAGGTTTCCCTCCCAGGGAACATAACCAAATAAAATCAAGATTAAACCAACCCAATTAAATAAAGCCCTAACCCATTTAAGGACTTAATTAAATTAGATTAAATTATATTTAATTTTGATTTATTTTTTAATCAAATTAGAAAATTAGGTTAATCCAAGTCCTAGTTAGACTGGGACTAGTTCTTCCTTGCAGTTGGCTTATCCAATAAATCAATTGGACTTGATCCAATCATGTCCAAACCAAATCTAATTAAATTATATTTAATTAAACTTAATCTCAACCTATTGGCTTAATCAAATTAAGCTAATTAGCAATCTAATTGCTAATCGATCATCCTGCAACACTTCCACTAGGTTAAACACCAATCATTTTGATTGTTTAACCCTAGAATGATTCTTAATCATTGATCAACCATCTGATCAAATCATAAACTTTAATGTATCTGACCTCATAGGTCTGAACCTAAGCTGGTACTATAGAATAAATTTTTATACCAATCAAAGTGACCATCTAGCAATGATACCTGATGGTCAGATAGGTCGAAGGTGTAGAACACCATCCTTAGAATCCATGCGGATATAGTTTTCATATAATTCATCCCCTTGACCATAATACTCATAGGACACCTCAAAGTTCAACTGTCAACTCTGATCAGGTTGTGCACATTGTATTTTAAAATATCAAATCCAACTGATGGATTATCCTGACCAAGGTTTTGCTATATTGAAATACAGTGATACATTCTTCTCCAACTCTTGGAGTGGTCAATTCCATCTTGATCACACTTCGACTTTGCAAGTACTTGACCGTGCCCAGAAGCCTTTCATTACTAAATTAAAAATTTAGTTAGTCTGATACCAAAGCACTTTGAGTTGCTTGCAAGTTACTGAGGTGATCTCAGGTCTAAGGGATACTTAAACCTATATCCCATTAGAGACATTCTCAATAGCAGAATGCTTTGGAGTTGGTCATGTTCAATAACGATGTACCCATACATCTCACCTGTATGCCATACCAGTATTTCCACACTCCTTGGTTAAGAGGACAACCAACTTATATGGCATATAGCGATCTATGCTCGATAGATACTATCATCCTAATTAATAGCCTATCATTTAGTCGTAAATAAATTTAAGGACTAATCGATAAATCCTCTCTTTATCAAAACTAAATAGTTCCAAGAACTTCATCACAACAATGGTGTTTATTAGAAGATGTAAACTTATGATGAAAAAGTTATCAAAATATTTTTATTAATTAATAAATTAATTATAATTATAAAATATCTCAACCATCAATAGGCTGACGATTGGCTTTGGGACAAAATTTTTAACAACTCCCACTTGTCCTAAAGCCACTCAGCATAGTATTTAATACCCATCTTCGACTTATGGTTGTCAAACTCCTTGATTGCTAGGGCTTTAGTGAAGTGATCGGCTAGGTTCTCCTTTCCATCGATCTTCTGAAGGTCGACATCACCACGATCCATGATCTCATGAATCAAATGAAAGCGGCGCAGAATGTGCTTTGTCCGCTGGTGTGCCTTCGATTTCTTTGTCTGAGCTATGGCGTCAATGCTATCATAGTAGAGTAGGACTAGACCATCAATAGAGGATGCTACTCCGAGCTTGGTGATGAACTTCCTCAACCATACAGCTTTCTTTGCTGCATCTGATGCTGCCATGTACTCTGCTTCGCAAACAGAGTCAGCCATTATATGCTGCTTGAAACTTTTTCAGTAAATGGCTCCACTATTTAGAGTAAAGATATATCCTTACAAACTTTTACTATCATCATGGTCAAATTGAAAGCTAGAGTCTATAAACCCTACAAGTTTCAGATCTGATTCATGATAAACCAACCATTGGTTCTTAGTATTTCTGAAATACTTAAGGATAGTTTTAACCATCTTCCAGTGATTTTCTCCAGGGTCAGACTAGTATCTACTCACCACTCCTAATGAGTATGCCACATCTGGTCTCGTACATGTCATTGCATACATAATAGATCACACTACTGAAGCATATGGAATGAAGGAAAAATCCAGATTTTTTGGATTAGGTTCGTTTAGATCTAATTGGAACAAGAGAGATATTTCAAAAATTTTTCTTTTGAATCCAAATCAGATCTGAGATATTTCAGATCTAATTTTATAGATATAATAAAATAAAATAAAAATAAATTAAATTTGATTTAATTTTACATCTTTCGTTGGATAATCAGATTATCCTGTGATGATCCTACTAATTGCCTGAGGTTCTGGATCTAGCCATGCAAGTGCCTGGCCCCTATCGATATCCACTCATACTGAATCTGGAGATCTTCTCCTTTTCTATCACCTCTTTAAATATCAAATCTAGATCTAATTTGGAGGATCTTCAAAACTTCTTTTAAATATCTAGAATCATCTCTTATAGCAGTGCTGCCTTCTTCCTTTCTCGTCACCTTTCTCTTGCTTGGATCGCACCAAACTGGAGCCCAAATCCCCTTGCACGTGGAGAGGAGAGAGGGGACTTGAAGATGGCATGGAGGAGGGAGAGGGGTAGCCTTATGGCATGGGCTATTGGAGATCTTCTTTTTTTAAAGCTTGGCACAAACAGGGTTTTTATAGACCCTGCTATGCCATGCATTGCCACATCATCCCAGCCAATCACGTCGCATCATACAATCAGATCTAAATCTGATTGGTAGGATGACATCATTTGATCCAATCAAATGAGAGCCCCTCTTGATCATCCTTAGATGGCGCCTAAGATTAGTCAAAGTCTATTCCTTGGCACCACCTAAGTAGATACCCCGAAGTAACTAGAGTCCCAACTGTATGGGACTCCAGTTGCCTCTATCCATGGGCGCATGCATCCCTAGGCATGTGCCCCTGGTCCACCTACTTTTTAGCAGATTGACTGATCCAAAATAAATCTCCTATGGGTGCATGACATATGGATAGATATCTAAGTATCAAAGGTCAACGTTTGACCAAAGTCAAAAGACAAGAATTAGCAGATGATGAAAAATGATAGATGTTGTCTCAAATTTATCTCATAAATTAAAATAATCCTTTTCTAATCTGGACAAGCTCCAATCAGACCATGTAAAGGTACCTAAGTGAGCACAAACTCATTTGTCTTAGTCGAGATAACTTTTAATGATTGTGGAAGGAGAACGTTAGGCTCAATCATGTGCTAGCATGATTTTCTTGAACCTAATTGAATCTAATTCAAATTAATTGAACTGAGTTAGTTCAATTGATGATATCCAAATCTAAACCCTTATTTTTGTGATCCAGTTAGGTTAAGTTCTGTATGGTAATAGGATATGTCACGATCTCTATCATCGACATCATCGAAATACCTTCCAATGGATCAGAACTTTTTTAATTCAGATAACTAGAATGATCGATCATCCAAATCATTCTAATTGCTTTCAAAATCCACCAGTGACACCTAGCAGTATATGGTGGCAACCCATCAAAACTAAAAAAGAACCTCTTGGTGCAGCTACTTGTGTGTTTAAGTTCTTCTATCTTGAGCCCCGATCAAATTAGGGTTAAGGTGAACTCATCCAACCCTAATTTCTGTCATATGATTTAACCATTTGATTCAAGTCCGATGTGAAAATCATAATAGAAACTCTTTCTATTATTTCACTCAACCATGGCCATGCCGCTTATGGACTTAATTCTTATGATCACCATAGGGCTGCTCCTCATCTACCGAGGTAGATAGATTTCCTCTTGGTGCAATCCAATTCCTACAATGAACATGCTATAGCCAACCTTTCGGATCAATCACCATCCTCATGATGATCCTACGATCGGAAGCATTTTATGAGTTAATAATGAAAATTCATGTCCTAAATTTTCAGCACTTGAAAATATGAATTATTATAACAATTAACTCAAGGGATGTATCACAAACACTAAATACATATTTATCATAGAAAATAAACTATTTTATTATTTATAGTCAAAATTATAATTTTACCCCTCGAAGTGTATTGCAAGTGTCGGCCAATTCTTGCTTCTAGAGCATACATATCTAACAAACTCCCACTTGACCTAAAGTCAATTGGCTAGAAATCTAAGTTCCATCTTCTCAAGATGGACTTCGATCTTCTGTTGACCCAACGGCTTTGTGAGTTGATCCGCCACATTATCTGTGGAGTTGACTCTCTTGATCTCAACGTAATCCTTCTTGAGATAATCGCAGATGAGGTGGTATCACCTTTCAATGTGCTTAGAATTTTGGTAAGACCTCGGCTCCTTAGCAAGGGCTATAGTGCCATTGTTGTCGTAGTATAGAGGAATGGCATCTAATGGCATCACTCCAATCTCTGTGGCAAACTTCTTGTACCAGAATGTCCCCTTCGTAGCTTCTGATGCAGCGATATATTCTGCTTCCATATGGAATCTGCTATCATTGTCTGCTTGGAACTCTTCCAACTGATAGCTCCACCATTACACACAAACAGACTCCCAGATGTCGACTTTTGATCATCTACATCAGACATAAAATCTGAGTCTGTATATCCATAGACTTGGAGTTCTCCATTACCAAAAACCAACAACATATCCTTAGTTTTTTCAAGTACTTAAGGATACATTTCATAGAAGTCCAGTATTCTTCACTTGGATTCAACTGATATCTGCTTGTGACACTCACAGCAT
The DNA here is from genome assembly GCA_006176705.1 of Cocos nucifera. Taxonomy (NCBI): domain Eukaryota; kingdom Viridiplantae; phylum Streptophyta; class Magnoliopsida; order Arecales; family Arecaceae; genus Cocos; species Cocos nucifera. The sequence goes on along the minus strand of QRFJ01002561.1, from coordinate 8,760 downwards.
GGGCTATATCAGATTGTGTACATAACATGGCATACATGAGGCTCCCTATTGCTGAAGCATAAGGGATCATACTCATGCATCCTATCTCCTCAGGTGTGCTAGGTCACATCTTCTTCAAAGATGAATGCTATGTCTGAAGGATACTAGACTCCTCTTAGAGTTTTTCATGCTAAATCTCTTTAGCACTTCTTCTATGTACATTTTCTATGAAAGTCCTAGCATCCTATTAGGTCTATCTCTATAGACCTTAATTTCTAGAATAAAGGATGCTTCTCCTAGGTCTTTCATGAAGAATTCTTTGGATAACCATATTTTAACTATAGTCAACATGGAAATATCATTTCCAATAAGGAGGATATCATCCACGTACAATATGAGGAAGACAACAGCGCTCCCACTGACCTTTTTGAAAACACATGGTTCCTACTTATTCTTGATGAAATCAAATAATTTGATCACATCATTGAAATGAGTATTCCAGCTCCGAGATGCTTGCTTAAGTCCATATATGGACCTTTGCAGCTTGCATACCTTGTGATCAGTATCACTGGATGTGAAACCTAGCGGCTGTTCCATATAGATATCTTCCTCAAGATATCCATTTAAGAATGCCATTTTCACATCCATTTGCCATATTTCATAATCGAAATAGGCTGCAACAGCAAGCAATGTGCGGATGGAATTTTAGCATAGCTACTGGCGAAAAAAGGTATCCTGATAGTCAATGCCTTTGCACGTTGACTATAACCTTTTGCCACTAAGTCTAGCCTTTGAATGTCTCCACATTCCCATCTGCACCAATCTTTCTCTTGAAGATCCATTTACACCCAATAGGTACTATACCTTCTGGTGGATCTACCAAGGTCCAGACTTGGTTTGAGTGCATCGAGTCAATTTCTGACTTCATTGCCTCTAACCATTTCTCAGAGTCGATATCTGATATCGCCTCGTTATAGGTTTTGGGATCATCACCATGAACCCCATTACCTATGAGGAATATTTTTTCTACATTTCCTCTGAAATAGTACCTAAGTACCTTTCAGGGGGATGGAAAAATCCTTTCCGATCTACGAGGTGGAGGAGGTAGTGATCTGTATTGGCTCAACCTGATTTGGTTCCATTTGGTCCTTAGCTCGTTGCTCTTGTGAGACTTTCTCATCGAGCTTCGATCTGCTTTTCAATGCCGCTATCTTGAATAAACTATTTTTCAAGAAAGATGGCATGTCGACTCACAATCACATTATGATCTTCTAGAATGTAGAAATAATATCCTATTGACTCTTTAGGATATCCTATAAATCGAGCTCTGAAAGACCTAAAGTCTAACTTATCCGCTTGTTGTCTTTTGACATGAGCCGGACAATCCCAAATTCTGAGATGACTCAGACTTGATTTCTTACCATGCCATATCTCATACGGTGTGGTAGGAACAATTTTAGAAGGAACCTTATTTAGTAAGTATATTGCAATTAACAAATAGTATCTCCAAAGAAAATTAGGAAGGTCTGTGAAGCTCATCAAGGATTGGACCATATCTAATAGAGTCCGATTTCTCCATTCTGAAATCTCGTTGAGTTGAGGTATTCTAGGTGGAGTCCATTGAGAGACTATGCTATTTTCCTTCAGATAGTCCAAGAATTCTCGACTAAGATATTCACCTCCTCGATCTGATTGAAGAACCTTAATGAGTTTTCCAGTTTGCTTTTCTACTTGATGTCTGAATTTCTTGAACTTTTCAAAAACTTCAGACTTGTGTCACATAAGATACACATACCCATACCTAGATAAATCATCAATAAAGATTATAAAGTAGACAAAGTTACCTCTAGTCGGCACATCAAATGGGCCGCACACATCAGCATATACTAGGGCAAAAAGGTTCGTGTCCCTTTCCCCATGTTCTACAAAAGGGAGCTTAGTCATTTTGCCATGAAGACAAGATTCACAAATTGGATATAACTCGAACGTCAATGAACTCAATAGCCCAATTTTCTCTAATTTGTTAACCTTATCTTCTGCTATATGACCTAGTCTTAGGTGCCATAGATACCTATCATTTGGACTATCCCTAGGTTATTTCATGGCATTCATATTTTGCTCGATATTAGAAATAGATACATCAATATATAACTGGTAAAGATTGTTAATAAAGAAACCACTTGCAATTTTATTTCTTTCATAAAGAATATTACAATGGTCCTTAAGAAAACTAATTACATAGCCTTCTAGTGCTAGGCATGAAATAGAAATCAAATTTTTGCTTGCTGTAGGCACATAATAACAATCCTTTAATACTAAGTCTAAACCAGATGATAGTCGAAGAGGGTATGTTCCCATGGCCATGACAGCAACTCTTGCTCCATTTTCGATGCATAGGATCATGTCACCATCCCTAGGCCTCCTACTATCCTCAAGATCCTGCATGAAAGTGCACAAATGAGCACTAGAATCAGAGTCAAGCACCCAACTGGATGTAGAAAAAATCATAAGGTTATACTCAATAATGAGCATAGTTCTAGAAGGACTTGCCTCTTTCTTATTCTTCAAGGTGGCCAGGTAAGTAGGGCAATTCCACTTCCAGGGGACGTCATTGTTGCAATGAAAATACTTTTCTTTGTCAGTGGCTTTCTTCTTCAGCTCTGTCTTTTCTTCTTTCCTCCTTCCACTTGCTTTTTCACAGACTTCTTCTTCTTTCGAAAAGATTTTCTCTTGGAAGAAGTCTGTTCCATAGCAAGCACTAAGCCTTTAAAACCTTTTATAGAAAGCTCAGCAGTATCAAGCATGTTCATAAGTTCGACCAGAGAATTTTGAAGTTTATGCATATGGTAGTTCATGATCAACTACCCATATGCATCAGTCAAAGATTATAGAATTATATCATTGTGCAGATCCAGGTCCAACTTCACTCCAAGCTTCTCAAGCTCTTCCAAATCCTAGATCACATCAGACAATGATCTTGGACTGACAACCCATCGCACATTTTAGTCTTGAATAGTTATTTTGTGACTTGATACTTGGTTGTGCGACTCTGTTCACCAAACATCTCTTGTAGGTGAGCCAACATTTGGTGGACAGTCTTGATATCTTCATGTTGGTGCTGAAGCTTATTAGGCATCGAGCCCAACACATAGTATCTAGCCTTGTTATCTTCATCTGTCCACTTATCAAAAGATGCTCTCTATTCAATGGATGGATGAGCTGGTAAGGTGGGAGGATCCTGGTCCAATACATGATTTAACTTCTCAGAATCCAAAATGATTTTGAAGTTCACGAGCCAATTCTTATAATTTAGTTCGGTCAGTCTATGGGTGTCCAAGATTCAAGCTAGTAGGTTGGATGCAGACATTTTCTTATAGAGAGTCAAAGTTTCTAGTTAGATATTGTAATTAAGACTTGACTGATAGGTACCATAAATTCATCAATAAAAGTATTAATTTATTAATTAATTTATATTAATTTTTAAAAATTATTAATCAATTTATATATAATTTTTAAGAAATTTATATTTTTATTAATTAAAAAATTAATTAAAAAATCATAAAAATTAGAAAAAAATTTATAATCAATGGAAAGAGCTCATTTTTTTGATCATAATGAAATAAATTTGAAGCAAAATAAAGCTAAAATGGAAAAGATATAGATTTCTAAATAAATAAAATAAAAAAATTTAAATGAAAAATAACATACGGCTTAAGCCACCATGCCGCAACAGTCGGTGTGTCCAAATGTGCCGAGCCAAGCCGACCAAGCCGGCACGCCAAGCCATCCACGCTAGCCGACTCAAGCCCAGAAGCCATCAGCCGATCTACAGCACAATGTGGACCGCCAGCTTAGCAGACACCGACAAATCAAAGCTTGCCACGTGGTGGACCTAGACCCCTAAAGGGTTTACAGGAAATTCGTCGCGGATCATAGGGCATTTTGGTTTTTTCATCTATCAATAAAAGGCGTTGATTGGTTGTGGTGCACGATGTAGCCGATCCACGTGGTCCATGGGAATAGTAAATGTGCGATCGTGTGGTGGTGGTTCTTTGCAGTCAAGATCGGATGGTCAACATTTTTTCTAATTGCTGATTTCACTCGGATCGCCATCGGATGGTAGAGCTTGATTCTAGCTTCCATCCAACGGTCCAGAAGGCTCCCGATGGTGATCAAACTTTCAGACGCATGATCAATGGCCTAAATTCCTCCATCAAGCACAATCCAATGGCCAGAAATTAATCTGACTTGATCTGGGCCATTAGACGTCCATTTTTGGTATTTTTGGAAGCATCAGATCACCATCCAATGGCCATAATTAAAAGAACTCAAGAGGGGCTGCTTTAATCCAAATTTCACTCTGATTTCTTCCTATTTTCACGATTAAAACAACCCTTAGTCCCACATTGCCTCCAGAAAAAATATTTAGCCTCCCTAGCTCTATAAAAATGACCCTAGGCCTCCAGAAATCAACATCTCCGGTCAAGGTGAAGCTTTGGTACAAGGTGAAGCCAGGCTATGGGTTAATGGCTGCTTCAAAGCAATTGGTGCCGAGAAGAAGAGCGGGGCTTCTACACCATCTTTCCACCAATGTTGATCCAAAATCAGAGATCAGTCTGTTTTATTTTTTTTTATTTTATATATTGAAATTATGAACTTTTTAATGCAATATTTATTTTTATGCTCTCTAATTTTATATTTTTTTGTAATTTAATTTTTATACTTTAAATTATTACTTTTTATTTTATTGCAAGTAGATGCTAAAATCTAACTAGTAGATCTTAGTACCAAGTTTAAATTCCTGCACCTTTTAATTTTTATTTTTTATTTTTCGACTTCACTTTTGATCCCAAAACTCTTCTCTTTTCTTTTCTTTTTGTAAAATCAAAGATTCCAAATCTAAAAACACTATCTTTCCTGTAGATTCAGCCTAATTCATTACTATCTATGGATTTTTAATTATTTTAAAAAGTTAAATTAAACTGATAAACACGGTGTCTTAACGACAACATCACATTCCTATCAAGTTTTTGGCGTCATTGCCAGGGAAGGAATAAATGCTATTTTTTCTTTGATTTCTTTGATTTATTTTATAAATTAGTTGTAAATATTTTTTTAAAATATTGCTTACTAATTTTTTTATTTATTTATTTTGTAGAAAAAAAAAGAGAAAAGGAAGAAAGCATCTAATTTTGGTGAGATCAATCCTAACCCTAGTCCTCTTTTCTTTTTATTTATTTATTTACTTATTTGATTTTTAAATTAATTTAAAAAATATCCATTTAAACCTAATTAAAAGCCTCATTATAAGATTAGAAATCTTAACTATTTAGAGCATGCATCATATTAATTTTATTTTTTTTTGTTGATTGCTGGAGGCAAGGTGAGCCTTTCAGAATTCAATTAGTTGCATGCATCTAGTTTAAATTGCATAGAACCCTTTGATTGAATTTTTTTTTGTGCATATCCATATTAAACCAAATTAAGGGCACAACCCAATTAAATAAGATAAGATGGGGATTTGATCACCCTTCCTTAGCCCACAAACAACCAACCAGCATCCTGCATTGACCTAAGCCTTTAATTTTAAAATCAATTAGATATCAACCCTAGGAACTTGAGCTCAATAAGACAAGGAACCCTAAGAGTTGAACCAGGTTAGAGTTAGTCAATTTGACTGATGTCTAGGAAAGTGGTTCAGGGACGACTGGGCCCAAAGGAAGGTGGTTTCTAATTGGTTCCGTTCGCTTATCTGGCCAAGCAGAATTGGTGTCTAAGACAAGCAATGGGGGGACTCCCACCGACTTTATACTTACCTTGCCAGTTGATTGGCTAATCCTATACTTGGAGGGCTTAAAGGTGACCTTGGCAATTAGGAGCTATCTAGATCTAGGATAACCCTTAGTCATGATTGATTGACCAACTTGATTGCTAACTAACATCAAATCTAATTAAACCTAATTCTTCTCTTTCTTCTTAGTTGTAGGATTCCTTAGGACCTCTTCTTTAGAACTCTTCTTTCTTTCTTCTCTTTACTCCTTTAAAAATAAAATAAAATAAAATAAAATAAAAATTAAATTAAACTAACTAAAAAAATATTAAAAATAATAATTAAATTAAATTAAATTAAAATTAATAAATAAAATAATTAAAAAAATTAATTTTTAATATAATAAATAATTAAAAAAAATTAAAAATATTCTAAAAATTTTTGAACCATACATTAGGATGAAGAAAAATTCTGATTTTTTGGATCAGATTCGTACAGATCTGATCAGATCAAGAGATATATTTTAAAATTTTTTCTCTTTGATCCTAATCAGATCTGAGATGTTTTAGATCTGATTATTATTATTTTAAAAATAAAATAAAATCTAGATAAATTAAATTTAATTTAATTTATCTTGATATGGGTAATCTTATTACCCGTTGATGATCCTGTATGCAGCAGAAGGTTCTGGATCTAGCCACACAAGTGCTTGGCCTCTATCGGTATCCACTCGGGCTGGATCTGGAGATCTTCTTCTTCTCTATCACATCTCTAGAGATTAGATCTAGATCTGATCTGGAGGATCTTCAAAACTACTTTCGAAGATCAGCAGTCATCCTTTGCAGTAGTGCAGCCTTCTAGCTTTCACTCGCCTTTCTTTGATCTGGATCGCACCAACCAAGCTCCAAAATTCTTTTGGACATGGAGAGGAGAGGGAGAAGGTGGGTTTGGCATGGAGGAAGAGGGGAGAGGCATCCTTGGGCATGGGGAATTGTGATTCCTTTCAATCACTTCAAAATTTACTCCTTGAGGAAGAGGGGAGAGGCATCCTTGGGCATGGGGAATTCTGATTCCTTTCAATCACTTCAAAATTTACTCCTTGAGTTGGGCGCAGGGTCTTACTTATAGACTAACTATGATCCAACTCCTCTTCTTCCCAACCAATCACAACTCTTTATAAAATCAGATCTAAATCTGATTGGTGGGAATAGAGTCCCTTGGATTCCTCCTTAGATAGTGCCTAAGACCAGTCAAAGTTGGTTCTTAGGAGAACTCTAATTGGAATCCAAAAAGGAGATGGAGTCCCTATCCAACAGAGACTCCTAAATGCCTCCAACTTGGGCACACGCCAAGGGTGGCGTGCGCCCTCTTCCTTGCCAGGTTCTGGCATGGGATAGGCCCCCACCAGCTCTCCAATAGGTGCATGACATGTGGTCAAAAGTCAAAGTGTCAATGGTCAATATTTGACCAGTCAAAGGTAGACTATTGACCAAAGTCAAAAGAACAAGAAATGGCAGGTGACCAAAAATGGCAGGTAATGTCTTCAATTTATCTCATAAAATAAGACAACCCTTTTTCTGACCTTGGACAACCTCCAGTTCAGACCAATATAAAGATACTCTGATTGAGCACAAACACCTTTGGCTCAGTCGAGACAACTTATTAATGATTAGTAAAAGGAAGAACGTTAGGTTCAATCGATGTGCTAGCATGATTTTCTTGAACCTAATTGAATCTCATTCAGATTCAATTGAAACTGGGATCAGTTCAATTGATGATCATCCAGATTCAAACCCTTGTTTGTGTGACCCAGTTAGGTTCAGTTCTGTATGGTAATGGGATATGTCATGATCTCTATCGTCGACATCCATCGAAACTACCTTTCTGATGGATTCAGAACTTCTTCTGATTCAGAACAAGCTAGAATGATCGATCATCTAAATCATTCTAATTGCTCCCAAAATCCACCAGCGACACCTAGCAGTATATGGTGGCAACCCATCAAGAGCTAGAAATGCGAACCTCTTGGTGCAAGCTACCTGTGTGATTAAGTTCTTCTATCTTGAGCCCCGATCAGATTAGGGTTAAGGTGAACTCGTCAAACCCTAAGTTTTCTGTCATATGATTGTAATCTTTTCGATTCAAGTCTGATGTGAAAATCTTAAATAGAAACTCTTTCTATTATTTCACTCTACCATGGTCATGGACTTATCTGGACTTGATTCTCATGATCATCATAGGGCTGCTCCTCTTACCTATCGAGGTAGATAGATTTCCATCTTGATGCAATCCAATTCCTACAATGAACATGCTATAGCCAACATACACCTCAAGGATTCCCTGAATGGCTAGGAGATCGAGTCATGGTGTAGTCAAACTATAACACCCTCAAGGTGAACTATCGATGCACCTCAGGTTCAAAGAACCAGACACATGACTATAGCATCGAGCTCAGTCATTAACGAGAAGGTAGACTTCCCTTAATGACTACTTCGAGGTGGTCACGCTCAGTGCCCTCATTTCTCTAATCGAGTACCTGTACTCTCGCTCTAGTGTCTCCACACCGTAGACTCAAGACTCATCTACTAAAAAGAAGTGATTGTAACACCAACCTTCTAGATCAATCACCATCCTCATGATGATTCCTATGGTCAGGAGCATTTTATGAGTTAATAACAAATTATTCATGTCTTAAATTTTCAACTCTTGAAAATATGAATTATCATTACCATTAACTCAAAGGAATATATCACAGACACTAAATACACATTTGTGATAGAAAATAACTGATTTTATTATTTATAGTTCAAAATTATAATTTTGCCCCTAGAAGTGTATTACAAGTGTCAGCCAATTCTGGCTTCTAGGGCACATATATCTAACAATCTCCCACTTATCCTAAAGCCAATTGGCTACAAGTCTAAGTCCATCTTCTCAAGTGGGCTTCGATCCCCTATTGCCCAACGTCTTTGTAAGTGGGTCTGCCACATTATCTACGAGTTGACTCTCTT
>QRFJ01002560.1:567642-667848 GCA_006176705.1 Cocos nucifera | reverse complement strand
TTGAAGTTCGGCTCTTGACAAGCATGTCATCCACATAGACCTCCATGTTGCGATCGATCTGCTCTTTGAAAATTTTATAGATCAGACGTTAATAGGTTGCGCCTACATTTTTAAGTCCAAAAGGCATTATCCTATAATAATAAGGACCATGGTCAGTAATAAAAGCAATTTTCTCCTCGTTCTCTGGCACCATCCAGATTTGGTTATAGCCAGAAAAGACATCCATGAAGGTGAGGAGCTCATGGCCCGAGGTTGCATCCATCAGTTGATCGATTCTGAATAGGAGGTGGCTATCCTTTGGACAGGTTTTGTTCAGCTTCTTAAAGTCAATGCACATTCTCTACTTGCCATTGGCCTTCTTGATCAGGACCATATTGGAGACCCAAGTCAGATAATTGACTTTTTGAATGAATCCAACTTTAAGGAGCTTGTCTACTTCCTCTGCTATCACCTTCTGCCTTTCTAGTGTATGGCTCCGAATTTTTTCCTTCACTGATCTATACTTGGGGTTAACAGTCAATCGATGTTCCAAGATCTCGGCATCAATTTTTGGCATATCCGTTGGAACCCAAGCGAAGATGTCGGCATTCCTCCATAGGAAAGCGATGAGCTATTCTTGAATTTCATCTCTCAAGTTGGAGCCGATCTGCATCATATGCTCCTCATCCTCGTCATTAAGAGAGACAACCACAAGATCTTCTATGGGTTTGCCCCGCTCTTTAGTAAGGTCATCATGGACATCCAGCCCGTCAACTAGGCAATGGTCGGACTGGCCGCTCTTTCCTAATTTCCCTAATTTTGTTGCTTATTAGGAACTTTATTTTCAAATAATAGATTAATACTACAGCTCGGAGTGCATTTAGACTAGGTCGGCCAAGAATTGCGTTTCAGACCGATTGAGCTTTTACTACCACAAAGCTGACCTATGCTCGAGCCCGTTTTGGGTGTTACCCTACAGCCATAGTCAATATTATTATCCCTTCAACTAGCATAGCATTGCCTATGAAGCCCACCAATGGAGAATTCATAGGTCCCAGGTAGTTATTAAGTATAGACATTTTGGAGAAAGTATCAAAAAATAAGACATCGATAGAGCTTCCATTATCTACTAAAATGCAGCGTACATCATAGTCAATAATATTTAAAGAGATTACAACCACGTCATTGTATGGGAACTAAACTCTTTGAGCATCTTCGTTGGTAAAACCTATGGGCTCCTCAGTCCTCTGCCTCTTTGCAGGCTCTATCGACCCATTGGCTTATCTCCATCGGAGTTTCCCAGAGATGGCGTTGATGATGCCGAGAGGTGGTCGATCTCCTGACTGCTCCTCCCTCCTCGATGGTTTTGGTTATGGGAGTGCCCTTGGCCGATCTTTTCTTATCTCAAATCAGCATCGCAGAAATCGATCTAGCCGACCTCGCTTAATGAGCTTCTCGATCTCGTCTTGGAGCTGAATGCATTCTTCAGTATCGTGACCATGATCATGATGGTAAAGATAGTACTTATTTGGATTGCGCTTGCTAGGGTGAGTGCGCATCCTCTTCGATCTCGATAGCTGCTTCTTGATCTTCATTAGTACTTGAGTTTTTGGAGCATTGAGGAAGACGTAATTATGGAACCTTCTGAAGGGGGAGCCCTACCAAGCCCTCCTATCGGGGCTTCTTTGCTTTCGGATCCGAGGAGTTCGAGCTCGCTTGCACTCCGAAGGAGTTCGAGAGCGGGGCCGAGCTCCACTCGACTTTTTTCAGAAGTGGACATACTTGATCTGCCCACATGCCGCTCTCCCGTGGCTTCACTATCCTTGGCCTTAAAGGCCTCTTCTGCCCAAGCATAACCATCAACCCGAGCTAGCATATCAGCAAAATTCCTAGGGTACTTCTTCTCCAGAGAGAATAGTAGGTCATTCTTTTGAAGCCATCCTTTAGTACGGCCATTGCAATCGATTGATCCAAATTTTGGACCTCTAGAGCAGCAGCATTGAATCGGATGACATAGGCCTAGATGGACTCTCCTTCCTTCTGCTTGATGTTGATGAGGGAGTCTGAGCCTCGTCGGGGGTGTTGGCTACTGATGAAGTGAGCCATAAATTGATGGCTCATCCGATCAAAAGAAAAAAATAGTACCCGACTTAAAGATCGAGTATCAATTTCTACCTACTCCTTTTAGGATGGATGGAAAACTCGGCACAGAATGGTATCTGGCATGCTATGGAATAGCATCATTATCCAAAAGTTTTCTAGGTGGTTAACTGGATCAGCAGTTCCATCATAACTCTCAAACTGGGAGAGTTTGAAGTTCGATGAAATTGGCTCCTACATGATCTGCTAGAAGAAAGGAGGATCGGTGTAGATATCATTACCATAGGAGGAAAGAACGAGCGGAGTTTCTCGATCCGTCAGCTCATCTTCTATAATTTTTGGTCCAGGAGGTCCTCACGGTTGTGGATCTCCAAAGCCTTCTAGCAGAATGGGGGCGAAGTCCCCCCAGGGTTGAATCATGATCAAAGCAAGGGCTCTCCACCCTCTGCTTCCCTTTTTCGGAAGTTGCAAGCCAACTTGCCCAAGTCGATCGCTCCCAAACTAGTTCCTGGGGTTCCGATGAGAGTCACTCTGGTCGGATCGCTGCGAGAGGCTGCTGCTGCATGGCCTACACTACTTCAGTGAGGCTTCTGACCTAATAAACTAGTAGGTTGAACTATTTTGCATCCACCATCGCTGCCGACGGAGTTTGAGATGCTAGAGATGAAATAGGGGCGGGCAGATTTTGATGAAATCTGACTGTAGAGGCGGTTGACCGTCGAATCGAAGCTTTTCTAGGAGGCATCTTTCTAAGAATAATTGATAAGTACCATAAATTCACCAATAAAAATATTAATTTATCAATTAATTTATATTAATTTTTAAGAATTAATGATCAATTTATATATATTTTTAAAAAATTAACATTTTTATTAATTAAAAAATAATAAAAATTAAAAAATAAAATTTTACAATCAATGGAAAGAGCTCATTTTTTTGTTCACAACGAAATAAGTTTGAAGCAAAATGAAGCTAAAATGGACTAGATATAAATTTTTAAATATAAAAGAAAAAAAATTAAATAAAAAAAGGAAAATGGCTCAATCGACTCAAGCCACCGTGCCATATCAGCCGATGCATCCAAATGCACCGAGCCAAGCTGACAAAGTCGGCACGCCAAGCCAGCAATGCTAGCCGACTTAGCCACGAAAGTCGTCAATCAGTCCACGATCCAAGCATGGACCGTTAGCTCAATAGAAACCGACGAATCATGGAGTGACACATGATGGATCTAGACCATTAAAGGGTTTATAGAAAATATATAATGGCTCATAGGGCATTTTGGACTTTTCACTCAATGACAGGAGGTGCTGATTCATTGCGGTGTGCAGTGCAGCCGATCCACACGGTCCATGGGAACAGTAATTGCACGATCGTGCGGCTCTGGTTGCTTGCGGTCAAGATCGAATGGTGGAAGGAATTTCCTACTTCAGACTTCACGTGGATTACCATCCGATGGCAGCGCTCAATCTAGAAGATGATCCAACAGTCCAGAACGCTCCCAGCGGTGATCAGAACTCCCAACGCACGATCAGTGGCCAGATTTTCTCCATCAACGTGCAATCAATGACCAGAATTTAATCTGACCTGATCTGGACTAATACAGATCCGATTTTGGCATTTTTTGGACCATTTGATCCATATCTAACGGCCAGATTTCATCCAGAGTAATAGAATTTATTCAAGACTCCTTTCAATCCAATTTTCACTCGAATTGCTCCATATTTTGACGATCAAAGACCTCCTTAGTCCCACATTGCCTCTAGAAAAAGTCTCCAGTCCTCCTAGCTCTATAAATAAGACCCTAAACTTTCAGAATTCATAATCTTCGATCAAAGTGAAGTCTTGGTATAGGGTGAAGCCAGGCTTTAGACTAAAAGCTACTTCAAAGCAAGAGGTACTGAGAAGAAGAGCCGGATTTCTACACCATCTTTCTGCCAATACCGATCCAAGATCAAAGATCAACCTATTTTATTTTATTTTTTAAAATTTTATATATTTAAATTATAAACTTTTAATTAATGTAATATTTATTTTTATGCTCTTTAATTTCATGCTCTTTATTTTTATTATAATTTAATTTTTGCATTTTAATTATTATTTTTTATTTTATTGCAAGTAGATGCTAAGATCTAACTAGTAGATCTTAGTACCAAGTTTAAATTTTTGCTCCTTTTAATTTTTGTCTTTTATTTTCCGACTTTACTTTTGATTTCAAAACTCTTTTTTTTTCTCTTTTTTTTATAAAATCAAATATTTCAAATCTAAAACACTACCTTTCCTATGGATTCGATCCGACTCACTGCTATCTACGTATTTTTAATTATTTTAAGAAGTCAGATTAAACTCATAAATACGATATCTTAACAATAACATCATGCTCCTATCAAGTTTTTGGCACCGTTGTCGGAGAAGGCACGAATATTAAATTTTTGATCTCTTTGATTTTTTGATAAATAAATTATAAATAAAATTTTTATTTTCTTATAAATATTGCTTGCTAATTTTTTTTTTTATAGAAAAAAAGGTTAAAGAATAAAAAGAACTAGGGCAAGGAATAAATCATTCAGTTTTGCTTGGTAAGATCAATCCTAATCCTAGTCCTCTTTCCTTTTTATTTATTTTATTTATTTATTTACTTTATTTTTAAATTAATTTTAAAAAATACTCATTTAAATCTAATTAAAAGCTTCATGATAAGATTAGAAATCCTAACTGTTTAGAGCATGCATCATATTAGTTTTATTTTTATTTTTTCTGATGATTGCTGGAGGCAAGGTAAGCCTTTCAGAATTTAATTAGTTGCATGCATCTAGTTTAAATTGCATAGAACCCTTTGATTGAAAATTTTTTGTGCATATTCATATTAAATCAAAATTAAGGGCAACATCCAATTAAACAAGATAAGGTGGGGATTTGATCATCCTTTCTTGGCCCATAAATAACTAACCAGCATCCTGCATTGACCTAAATCTTTAATTTTAAAATTAATTAGACATCAGCCCTAGGAGCTCGAGCTTAATAGGACAAGAAACCCTAAGAGTTGAACTAGGTTAGGGTTAGTCAATTTGACTGATGTCTAGGAAAGTGGTTCAGAGATGACTGGGCCCAAAGAAAGATGGTTTCTAATTAATTTCGTTAGCTTACTTGGCCAAGCACAATTGGTGTCTAAGACAAGCAATGGAGGGACTCCTACTGATCCTACACTTACCTGGCCAGTTGATTGATTGATCCTATACTTGAAGGGCTTGAAGGTGATCTTAGCAGTTAGGAGCTATCTAAATTTAGGATAATCCTTAGTCAGGATTGATTGACCAACTTGATTGCTAACCAACATTATCACTAATCAAAACTAATTCTTTTATTTCTTCTTAGCTCTAGGACTCCTTAGGATCTCTTCTTTAGAACTTTTCTTTCTTTCTTCTTTTTTTCCTTCAAAAAAATAAAATAAAATAAAATAAAAATTAAATTAAATAAAAATTAAATTAAATTAAAAATTAAATTAAATTAAACTAACTAAAAAATATTAAAAATGATAATTAAATAAAATAAAATTAAAAATAATAATTAAAAAAATAAAAAAATAAAAAAATTAATTTTTAATATAATAAAATAATAAAAAATTTTAAAAATTCTAAAAATTCTAAAAAAAATTTGAACCACACGTTAAGGTTGCACTAGTACATATATGATAGGAAATCACTTTACCTAATCTAGTTGAATCCAACCATAACATTGAAAGGCTGAACCGTATTAAATCCGATAACCAAATGGCTGAAAATTTTAGAGAACCACCTAAGCAGATTAAGAAATATTTTATTCCTTCTACCTATAGCCCATCGACTTGTATCCAGTTACCTAATATCCATGCTACCCACTATGAAATCAAGCCGACTATAATCTAGATGCTTCCATCTTTCTATGGGAACACCAATGAAGATCCTTACAAATATCTGGATGAATTCTTAGAAATCTGCTCTACGTTGAAAATTCAAAATTTAACTGAGGATGCCCTTAGACTAATTTTATTTCTCTTATCATTAAAAGACAAAGCCAAGTACTAGCTTGGCATAATAGGAACATCAATTAAAACTTGGGCTGAATTGCAAAGTGAATTTCTTAAGAAATTTTATCTCATAGGCCGAACCAACATTATGAGGTGAGCTATCACTGGATTTGCTCAACTTTCAGGGGAATAGATTCACGAGTCATGGGAGAGACTTAAGGAACTTCTTAGAAAATGGCCACACCATGGTCTGTCTAAGTAGCAAATAGTTCAAGCTTTTTATGAAGGTTTAAGAGACCAATACAGATAGATGGTAGATGCATCCTGTGGAGGTGCATTCATGAAGAAGAGTGAGGATGAAGCCTATACCTTATTTGAAATCCTAAGTGAAAACTCAATTAACCATGCTTCATTATCTTTCGACCAAACCTAGGTGGGGATCCATGAATTTAAACATCTAGAATCTAGTCTTAAGGCTGATTCAAATTTGATAAATAAAGTTGACCTTCTTGCCCAGAAATTAGATCAACTCCTAATCCTAGGTCAACAATCTCCTGCACAATTTACATCATCTTCTAATTATCAGAAAATTTATTCAATCTGTGCTAGCTCAACCCATCTTGTGAGTGAATGTTCTATGGCTGTACAGTTTCCATCTTTTATCTAAGAACAAGTTCAAGCTACTAAAGACTACTCCAAGCCGATTAATGATCCATTTTCAAATTCATATAACTCTAATTGGAAAAACCATCCTAATTTTTCTTGAAAATCATAATAGACTCAGGCTCAGATCCAAACTCCATTAGTGCAAAATTATCAGAATAGACCTCAATACCAGAACTATGCTTATAATAGAGGTCAGCCTAGTCAGCCTTTCCAACTACCACATTATAATCATCCCTCATACCCACCTCCTTAATAGACCAATCTAGCTGACGATAGATTTAACCAACTTCAACAATTGATTCTGACTCAACAGCAATCTATCGCCAGACTAGAAGCTCAAATTGGACAACTAGCTAAATCTAATATGAGAAGAAAACTAGGTCAATTATCGAGCCTACCAATTTCAAATAACTCACTTAATGTCCACCAACCATCTAGATCAAGTTATCAATCTAGTGTCCCACCTAAGAATCCTCAATTTAAAAATGTCAAAGTAATTTCTAAACTTAAAAGCTATAGAATTCTTATGGATCCATACCAAGATCAGATGAGAGAGGCTAATATTGATGCTAGCCAAAATAAAAATTTAGAGAAACAGGTTAGTACTGAGACTAACCATATAGAAGAATCTAAGTCCGAAACTAGCATTGATGCTGGTTCTAGTTTAAATGAGATAGACATAGAAAAAAAGAGAATAGATAATTTACCCAAGACTAATAAACCTAATGCCTTGTTTCCTTCAACCCTAGAAGCCAGTTCTTCTTACAAAAATTAAGAGGCATGTAATGAAATGTCAATGGAATTATTTAAATAAGATCATATTAATTTACCTCTAAAATTAAAACCATCTTTAGTCATCCTTCCAGCATCCATTGAATCAAATTTAATTCCTAATACAAAAACTCAATTCATGAGCATTTTAGAAAAATAAATAGGAGAAATTCTTAATAAACATGGGTCTGGCGTCATAAATTATATTCTCCTAATTAATAATGAATATATCAATAATGGGATTATAAATCAACTTTCTGAGATTGGCAATCCAAAATCATTGGAATTTGTCGATCCAATATTCGACACAGGATAGTAAGTTGCATTATATCTAGCTGAAGATGGTAAACTTAGCGCTTGTTGAGAGACAACCCAATATTTAGTTTTCTTTAGTTTAATTTATCTTTTCAGTTGATTTTTGTTTTAGGATAATTTGAATAAGTTGGAGGGAGAGTCCAAATTTTCAAAGGCATATGTTGGACCAAATACATTAGTCAGGTTTATTTTTTCGTGTTCTTTATTACATCCTTTATTTCTTTTTCTTCATTGAGGATAATATCAATTAAGTTGGAAAGGAGAGAAAAATAAAAATTTTAAAATTTTAAGTTCTCAAAAAAGTTAGCATTTAGTATTTAGATATTTTATTATGCTTAAAAATTGAATTAAACTAAGTATTTTAAAAAAAAATTGATACACAGATTAGAAAATTTATGAGATATTGAGGGATCAAGTATTAAGAAAATTCAATAAAGAGTTAAGTCTAGAATATAAAAAAATTTTCTTTTGAGCATTTCTAATTGTTTCTACTAGCATCAAATAAAAGTCTACTTTTTATAGGCTTGTGTAGGATAACTATACATTTTTTCATATATATATAAAAAAAATTATTAAAATAAAATAATTTTCAAGTACTTCTCACTAAGTAATCGGACCTTTTTGCTTAAGCAAGCATTGAGTTTTGCATCAAAAGATAGGAAGAACAAAGAAGTTCATTGTAAAGCTAGTCTTAACTCATAGCCTATTTGATTCGAGCTAGTAAGCCCGAGGGGTATTCTATACCTAGTGCCCTAAAGCCAACTGGTTTGGGAGTCATTGCTCCAAGACTCGCTACATGGATCAAATAGAAAGCTGAAGGGATTAAGACACTCAATAGTGAAAAAAAAATATTAATTTTTCATCGAGTAACCGGATCCCGTTGCCTGAGTAAGCAATGATATTCGCATCAAAAAGTGGATAATATAAAAATAAAAATCAATAAATGAAGGGTGAAAGTAGCAATACACTTGCCTATATAAAAGTTTAGACAAATCAAAGATAAAGATGGGATAATTTAAAAAAAGTTTAGAAAAATTTAATATTTTTTACTTAATTTTTCTATTGATAAGTATTAATACCCCAATGATATATCTCACTTATACTCTACTGAATATCAACGGCCATTTTGAAAACTGCTTAGCTAAAATTCAAAATTCTAAAGTTAAAAGATATTTAAAACTAAATTCTTTCTTTACTTGAGGATGAGCAAAGCTTAAGTTGGAGGGTGTGATAAATACCATAAATTCATCAATAAAAGTATTAATTTATTAATTAATTTATATTAAATTTTAATAATTAGTGATCAATTTAAATATATTTTTAAGAAATTAATATTTTTATTAATTAATAAATTAATTAAAAATAATAAAAATTAAAAAATAAAATTTTATAATTAATGAAAAGAGCTTATTTTTTTGGTCACAACAAAATAAGTTTTAAGCAAAATGGAGCTAAAATGGACTAGATATAAATTTTTAAAGATAAAAGAAAAAAAAATTAATTAAAAATGGGAAAACGGCTCAGTTGGCTCAAGCCACCATGCCATATCAGCCGGCGCTCCAAATACGTCAACCCAAGCTGATAAAGTCGATGCGCTAAGCTAGCAATGCTAGCCGACTCAGCCACGAAAGCCATTAGCCGATCCATGATCCAGGCGTGGACCGCCAGCTCAGTAGAAATTGGCGAATCACGGAGCGACACATGATGGACCTAGATCCTTAAAGGGTTTACAAAAAATCTATCATGGCTCACAGGGCATTTTGGACTTTTCACTCAATGACAAGAGGTATTGATTCATTGTGATGTGCGGTGCAGTCGGTCCATGGGAATAGTAATTGTGTAATCGTGCGGCTCTGGTTGCTTGCGGTCTAGATCGAATAGTGGAGGAAATTTTCTACTTCAGACTTCATGTGGATCGCCATCCAATGGCAGCGCTCAACCCAGAATATGATCCAATGGTTCAGAATGCTTCCGACGGTGATCAGGACTCCCAACACGCGATCAACGATCAAATTTTTTTCATCAACATGCGATCAATGGCAAAAATTTAATCCGACCTGATCTAGACTGATACACATCTGATTTTGGCATTTTTTCGATCATTTGATCCATATCTGATGGCCAAATTTCATCCAAAGCAACAGAATTCATCTAGGACTCTTTTTAATCTAATTTTCACTCGGATTTCTCCATATTTTGACGATCAAAGACCTCCTTA
This sequence comes from Cocos nucifera, assembly GCA_006176705.1. Classification (NCBI taxonomy): domain Eukaryota; kingdom Viridiplantae; phylum Streptophyta; class Magnoliopsida; order Arecales; family Arecaceae; genus Cocos; species Cocos nucifera. Next base: position 657,793 of record QRFJ01002560.1, on the reverse strand, counting down.
GTCCAACGTTGCCTTCAGAAAAAGTCTCCAATCCTCCTAGCTCTATAAATAAGACCTCAAACTTTCAGAATTCATAATCTTCGATCAAGGTGAAGCCTTGGTACAGGATGAAGCTAGGCTTTGAATTAAAAGCTGCTTCAAAGCAACGGATGCCGAGAAGAAGAGCTGGGCTTCTACACCATCTTTCTGCCAATGCCGATCCAAGATCAGAGATTAGCTAATTTTATTTTATTTTTTTAAATTTTATATATTTAAATTATGAACTTTTTAATTAATATAATATTTATTTTTATGCTCTTTATTTTTATTATAATTTAATTTCTATACTTTAATTATTATTTTTTATTTTATTACAAGTAGATGCTAAGATCTAACTAGTAGATCTTAGTACCAAGTTTAAATTTCTGCATCTTTTAATTTTTGCTTTTTATTTTTTGACTTCACTTTTGATTTCAAAACTCTTTTTTTTTTATAAAATCAAAGATTTTAGATCTAAAATACTACCTTTTCTATGGATTTGACCCGACTCACTGCTATCTATATATTTTTAATTATTTTAAGAAGTCAAATTTAATTGATAAACACGGTGTCTTAACGGCAACATCGTGCTCCTATCAATAATTGAAGAAGAAAGGCTTTGAAGGAGAAGAAGAAGAACTTCTGCTGAATACTTCTTTAAGAACAAGGGATCAATAGATGAGGATCTCTTCCTCTAGTGCCAAATCTATTGGTGTGAAATTTGGTTAATGCCAGATTTGAGGCTAGAGTTGGAGAAGATAAGGTTGCCACCGATGATCTGCAAAATAAGTCTTGTCTAGAGTCGGTGGTGGTGGCTTCGGTAAGATCCTTTGATGATCAAGTCAGCTCTTTCGACCAACAAAAATGGAGTATTCAGAGAGGTTTTTAGCAGAGTTTTGAGATAGAAGATGAGAGCTTAGGGAAGAAAGCATATCTGGAGGGTCTTTTATATAGGTGGAGCCCATAACAAACTGATGATGATAGCTGTAATCACCTAGTAGTGGGCCATTCGGGGCCACGTGGGGTTTGTTATGAAGGATGGTGTCTGTTATCGTGACATGCCAATTTGTTGGGACTTAACAGCCGAGGTTCAAATGGGGTAGCTGTAGGTGGTGAAGAACTCATAGTTACTATTGTTCTAGAGGAGTTCGGGTATTCTCAAGATTGACCATGTCTTGACTATTATTTGCTATATCAAGAGTAAGTACTGAGGTTCCTTCGGATAGCTAGGAGGGGTATGGAAGGGATCCTACTGAGAGAGTTTAAAGAAAGCTCGACTGGGCGAAGCCCCTCAGGCAACTAGGAGGAAAGTCTGGAAGAAATTCGATAGTTGGAGAAGTCTGGGAGAAGTTCGACTAATGAAGAAGTTTGACGAAAGGAGAAGTCCTGAAGGAGTTCGAGATAGAGCATAGAAATTTGTCCAGAGGAGGTTCTATCAATCAGAGACTCTCGAGATGAGATTCGATGGTGACAACGATACTCGATTTGAAGGAGATCCGGTAGGAAAGAAGTTTGGCCAACTTTCAAGCTGGCCAGGCTAGACCACTCGGGGGGTGAAACCTTAGCGCTTCAACTGCTTAAGCAACTGCTCTCACTATTCAAGTTCATCTGAGGTTCTACTCAGTCGGAGAGGGTCGTCCGAAAGGAGTGCGATTGGAGGAGTTCATCCATTTGTGGCGAAGCAACCTAATTGCTTTTACCAGTCGAAGCTCGGCCATGGCATGCATTTCTGGGCTAGCACGCTTGCAGAGGTCGACCTCTGGCATAGGAGTCGACCTCTACTATTCCAAAGGCCAAGAATATAGAATGTGGAGCTTTCGATTTTCTACCACAGAGATCGATTCTTAGGTCGACTCTTATGCAGGGGACGATCTAGGGGTCGACCCCTACGATGAAAAAACTCCATAAAGACTACTTTTTAGTCCATTTTGATCATATTTAATATACATTTAAAGCCCTCCAATGGCTCTAATCCTATTCAGATTTTTTTCTAACACTTATTGAAGATATAAAGGCTCAAAAAGAAGGAAAGAAAATAAGAGATTCAAGCATTCATTTCATCCCTAAGCAAAAAGCTCTCTTCAAACAAAGAAGCTTTCATTTCAAACTCACCAATCCCTCAAAAGCTCATTCAAGTCTTCAACAACCTTGAGAAAAATTAGAAAAATTTTTTCTTTGTTGTGTACAGTGTTCTTAAAGCTTTTATTTGCTCATTTAAGTGGCTTGAGTTGTATTTATTGGCATTAACTTTTATTCTCTGCTCTTTGAGTTGTTTTAAATTTTAGGTGGATTCCAAAACTTGGAAAGATTTATCCAAACCTTGAATCGAATTGTACTAAGTTGGCTTATACTCAGAAAATAAGTGTTCTAGCTTGGGATAGCTAGGATTGGAAGTTTTCAATATTGTATTCAATTTGAATACATTTAGTGGTTTAAATTTCTAAGTAGGAGCTTGGGGAGTGGATGTAGGTGCAAGGTTAGTACCAAACCACTATAAATCTTATTTGTTTATGGTGTGCTTGCCCTCTCTCTATCTTTACTTTGTTATATACTTGCTCTCTTGATATTCACTTCTTTTCTATACTTAAAACAACTATCATATATCACTTGCATATCATCACATAATCTTTATAACTCTAAATTAGTTTTAAAATTTTAAAAACCTAATTCACTGTCCCCCCTGCCTCTTGGGTTGAATAGCTGGGCAACAAATGGTATCAGAGCTCGATGCTCTAGCCCTACTTTAATTTAACCATTAAAGAGCTAAAGATCTATGGCAACTCAAATTGGTGCTTCACTAGCTGAGGGATAGTCCACAAATCGACCTTCACTATTTAATGGGTCAAACTACACCTATTGAAAAGCTCGGATAAAAATTTTTATCCAAGCACTTGACTATCATATGTGGAGTATCATAGTTAATGGACCTTATACATCCATCAAGATAATTGATGGTGTAGAATCAACGAAACTCAAAAGAGAATGGAATAAGGTTGATAAGAAAATGGCTCAACTCAATGCTAAAGTCATTAATGTTTTGTATTGTGCTTTAGATGCTAATAAATTCAACCATATTTCAACATGTATATCAGCTAAGAAAATATGGGATAGGTTAGAAGTAACACATGAAGGCACTAATCAAGTTAAGGAGTCAAAAATTAACATGCTTATGCACAAATATAAACTCTTTAAAATGAAGCATGATGAATCAATAACTGAAATGTTTACTAATTTTATGGATATTATTATTAGTCTAAAAAGTCTTGGTAAGTCTTATTCTAACAGCGATCTTATGAGAAAGATTCTTATATCTTTACCAAGGACTTGGAAGGCCAAAGTGGCCACAATCCAAGAAGCCAAAGATCTAAATATTTTACCCTTAGAGGAGCTTCTAAAGTCGCTAATGACACACGAGCTAAACATTAAATAACATTAAAAAGAAGATGTCAAGAAGAAGAAGACAATTATCCTCAAATCCACTACTCAACAAAATAAGGGATCTGATGAAATAGAAAATGAAGAATAAGATGAAGAATTAGCCCTCATCATTAGGAAGTTCAAAAGATTTTTGAAGAAGAGAAAATAAGGGATGAGGAAGAGGCCACCTACAAAAGGGGAGCATAGCAAAGAAAAGCATATGGAGAAGCCCCTTATTTGTTGTGAATGTAAGAAGCTGGGACACCTTAGGTTCGAATGTCCACAACTCAAAAAGAATCTCAAGAAGTATAAAAAAAAGGTTATGGTGGCTACACGGAGGGATAGTGACGATTCAGGCTCTGAAGAAGAAGAGATTCGTGAACAAGCCAACTTGTGCCTTATGGCATATGAAAATGAGGTAAATGCTAAAATCTCAAATAAATTTACTTTTGAAGAACTTCAAGAAGCCTTCTATGATTTAATAGATGATTTAAAAAAGTTAGGAGCTAAAAATAAAGAACTCAAGTTAAAGAATCAATCCTTGCTAAAAGAAAATGAAAGTATCTCAAGTGAAAAAATAGCTTTAACTCAAGAGAATTTAAATTTGAAAAATAAAATTGACAAGTTACAACCAATAGTAGAAAAATTTACTTTGAGTTCAAATAAACTTCATATGATTCTTGAAAATCAAAAGACCGTTTATAATAAAACTGGCCTAGGCTATAACCCCCTAAGAAAACAAAAAATTTTAAAAAATATTTTTATAAATTTATAAAGCAATAAATTTTTAAATGTTACTTGCTTTAAATGTGGTAAACTAGGACACAAATGTTATACATATTTTTCTAACAATTTAAATATAAAGAAAATATGGATTCCAAAAGAAACCATTGTGACTAACCTTAAAGGATCTAAGAAAAATTGGATACCTAAAGTAAAAACTTGATTTTATATGTAGGTGTGTCTTGCATCCAAAGAAGAAAATCGAAGATGGTATCTTAATAGTGCATGCTCAAGATACATAACTGGTGATAAGTCCCAATTCATCATGCTTGATGCTAAAAATGGAGGGATGGTCATCTTTGAAGACAATGGCAAAGGAAAGATCATCGATATAGATAACATTAATATCAGTCCCTCCAAGTATATTAAAAATATTTTATTAGTAGATGGTTTGAAACATAATCTCTTAAGCATTAGTCAATTTTATGAAAAGAATTATAAAATTATTTTTGAATCTTCATTGTGCATTGTAACTAGTCCCAATGATGATGGCATTAAATTTATTGGGCATAGGCATGATAATATTTATATGATAGATTTGAATGATCTTTTCATGACAAACATGCAATGTCTAGTAGCTATGAATACCAAAATTAATAAGACTAGTTGGCTTTGGCACCGTGGGATTGCACATATTAGCATGCATTCACTTTCAAAGCTTATTAAAAAGGAATTAGTTACCGATTTACCAAAATTGAATTTTGAAAAGATAAGATTTATGATCCATGCCAACAAGGTAAATAAACTAGAGTTTCATTCAAATCCAAGAATATTATTTCAACTTCTAGGCCATTGAAATTATTGTATATGGATTTGTTTGATCCTACAAGAACTACAAGCTTAGGTGGAAAGCATTATGATTTTGTTATTATCGATGACTTTTCATATTTTACATGAATTTTTTTTAGCACATAAAGATAAAATCTTTCAAGTTTTTCAAAGTTTTATCAAAAAGTTATAAATGAAAAAGGTCTTTTAATTTAAAGCATTCGAAGTGATCATGGAACCAAATATTAAAATCAAGAATTTAAAAAATTTTGTGATAAAAAAGGTATCGACCATAACTTTTCAACATGTAGGACACCTCAATAAAATGGGATAGTAGAAAAGAAAAATAGAATACTAGAAGAAATAGCCTGTACCATGCTATGTGAAAGCAACCTCCTAAGATACTTTTAGATGGAAGTAATTAATATGACATGTGAAGGAACCAGATCTAAAATTTTATGGATAGATCTTAAAACTTTTCAAGATCATGCAGCGGAAGACTTAAATAAATTAAATACTTATTTAAATAAATATGTAAACACCTAGATCTCAGATCTATTACATGATCAAGGTATGATATTAAATTAGAAATTAAAATCAAACAAAAAAGAAAAGATTGATCAAATCAACCTAGATCTACACTACATCAAATGTAGGTATAAAGTTAATAGATCAAATCTATTACCTGAGCAAGTTAGAAAACAAAAAAGAAAAGGTTGATCAAATCAACCTAGATCTACACTACATCAAATGTAGGTATGAAGTTAATAGATCAAATCTATTACCTGAGCAAGTTAAATATTCTAACTTGCTGATCCGGACTTGAGGATAAAGTCATGAGCCGCACATGCATCCGATCTCTAGGAGTCATCCACACAAGCCCACGAACACGATCAGAGATCCTAGTGTAGGAAATCAACACAGCATGCTAGTACCGTGCTGATCTCTCTTCGACGGTCGATCCAATACTTTTTTCTTTGAAACATGGACTCTCAAAAATATAATAAGGAAGAGGAGTATTTTCTAATCTGATACTCTCTTAGAAAAAACTCAAAAGAAGGAGGAGAGATGAGGAATAAAATAGCCCTAGAAGAAGACCCTCTTCTTCTTCTCTTTTCTCTCACCTAGACACCTAGTTTGGTGCCTATGGAACCCCCATGCCCAAGGACCCTCTTCCTTTAATTTTTACACACCCCAAACTTCTCTCAAAGCTCTATATTTTACAAAAAAAATTATACCAAAATTCATCCTAAAGTTATACAAAAGGAAAAGTCCTTGTCTAGGTCAAAAACTAGACAAGGCATGACTAGATTTGGCAAGTAGCCCCTCCTCTGATTTTTTTTGGTAAATCCAGCAAGGAGAGGTGCACAAAAAATCTCTCACTCACATGGAATTAGGGAGGAAAAATAGGATATGGGCAGCACACATAGAAGAAGATGTTTTGGTTTATAAGGATTCTATCTCAAAGAATCCTAAATCAAAACTAACTTTTTCTTAGACTTGGTCAACCACCAAATAACCATATGAGAATAAAAGGGAAAGAAGGGGCGTGCATGAAGACCAACGAGAGACTCTCTATCGCACAAAAAGAGAGGGCATGGGGCGTGGAGGGCTAAGGTGGCGCAAGGTGGAATCCTAGTCTCACTAGGATTTCATCTATGACTTGGTCAAACATGGTTTTTCAAACCAAATCAAAATCAAATCAACTAAATTAAATTAGGTTTTAATTAAATTAAGGACTTAATTAAATTATATTCTAATTAAATTAAGGATTTAATTAAATTAGATTTAATTAGATTTAATTTTAATTTAATTTTTTAAATAAATTAAAAAATTAGGTTGACCCGAGTCCTAGTTAGACTAGGACTAGTTCTTCCTTGCACTTGACTTATCCAATAAGCCAATTAGACTGAACCAATCAAGCTCAAACCGAATCTAATTAAATTATATTTAATTAGACTTAATCTTAGCCCTCTGGCTTAATCAAATTAAGGTAATTAGCAATCTAATTACTAATCGATCCTCCTACAACACTTGCACTAGGTTAAACATCAATCGTATTGATTGTTTAACTCTTAAACTATTCTAAACTATCGATCAACCATCTGATCGAAACATGAACTCTAATGTGTATAACCTCATAGGTCCAAACCTAAGTTAGTAGTATAGAAATAAATTTTTATACCAATCGAAGTGACCATCTAGCAACGATATCCGACGGTCGGATAGGTCGAAAGCTGTAGAATACCATCCTTAGAACCCATGCAAATATAGTTTCCATATAATTCATCCCCTTGACCATAATGCTTGTAGGATACCTCAGAGTTCAACTGTGAACTCTGATTAGGTTGTCCACATTATATTTCAAAATATCAAATCCATCTGATGGATTATCCTGGCCAAGATTTTGCTATATTGAAATGCAGTGATACATTCTTCTCCAACACTTGGAGTGGTCAATTCCATCTTGATCACACTTCAACTTTACAAGTACTTGACTGTGCCCAAAAGCCTTCCATTACTAAATTAGAAATTTAGTTAGTCTAGTACCAAAGCACAGTGAGTTGCTTGCAAGTCACTAAGGTGATCTCAGGTCTAAGGGATACTTATACCTATATCCTATCAGAGATATTCTCAACAGTAGAATGCTCTGGAGTTGGTCGCGTTCAATGATGATGTATGCATACATCTCATCTGTATGCCATACCAGTGTCTCCACACTCCTTGGTTAAGAGGATAATCAACCTATATGGCATATAGCGATCTATGCTCGATAGACACTATCATCCTAATTAACAGCCTATCATTTGATCGTGAACAAATTTAAAGACTAATCGATAAATTCTTTCTTTATCGAAACTAAATAGTCCTAAGGACTTCATCACAACAATGGAGTTCATTAGAAGATATAAATTTATGATGAAAAAAGATGCCAAAATATTTTTTATTAATTAATAAATTAATTATAATATCTCAATCATTAACAGGCTGACGATTGACTTTGAGATATAATTTTCAACAACTTCCACTTATCCTAAAGCCACTCGGCATAGTATCTAATACCCATCTTCAGCTTATGGTTGTCGAACTCTTTGATTGCTAGGGCTTTGTGAAGGGGTCAGCTAGGTTCTCCTTTTTGTCGATCTTTTAAAGGTCGACGTCACCACGATCCATGATCTCATGGACCAAATGGAAATGGCACAGAATGTGTTTTGTCCGTTGGTGTGCCTTTGGTTCCTTTGCTTGAGCTATGGCGTCAATTCTGTTGCAATAGAATAGAACTAGACCATCAATGGAGGGTGCTACTTCGAGCTCAGTGATGAACTTTCTTAGTCATATAGCTTCCTTTATTGCATCTAATGCTGCCATGTACTTTGCTTCGCAAATAGAGTCAGCCACTGTATGCTATTTGAAATTTTTTCAACAGATGGCTCCGCCATTTAGAGTAAAGATATACCCCGACACACTTTTATTATCATCATGGTCAGATTGAAAGCTAAAGTCTATAAACCCCACAAGCTACAAATCTGGCTCACCATAAACCAACCATTGGTCCTTAGTAATTCTCAAATACTTAAAAATGGTTTTAACCACCTTCTAGTAATTTTCTCCAAGGTCAGACTGGTATCTACTCACCACTCCTAGTGAGTATGCCACATCTAGTCTTGTATATGTCATTGCATACATAATAGACCCCACTGCCGAAGCATATGAAATTCTACTCATACACTCTTTCTCTCTTCAGGAGTTGTCAAACAATCCTTCTTAGAGAGAGAAATTCCTTGGCCTATCGAAAGATAGCCCTTTTTGAAATTCTCCATGCTGAACCTCTTCAACATAGTTTATATGTACGTGGACTAAGATATACCAAGCATCCTTTTAGATATATCCCTATAGATCTTCATCCCTAGGATGCAGGATGCTTCACCCAAGTCTTTCATGGAGAACTATGATAACAACCAGACTTTTATTTCTTGTAGTATGGAGATATCATTTTCGATTAAGAGAATGTCATCCACGTATAAAATAAGGAATACCACTACTAGATCATTTATCCATTTATAAATGTAGGATTCTTCTCCATTCTTAATGAAATCATACATTTTGATCACTTTATCAAAATGCATGTTCCAACTCTGAAATGCTTGCTTTAATCCATAAATGGATCTCTGAAGCCTGCACACCTTGGACTCATCTATGGATATGAATCCCTCAGGTTGTATCATATACACCTCTTCAGTTAGCTTTACATTTAGGAAAGCCATCTTTACATCCATCTGCCAGATCTCATAGTTCAGGTGGCTAGCTATTGCAAGCATTATCCAAATGGATTTGAGCATTGCCACTGGGGAGAATGTCTCATCATAGTCAATACCATAACATTGATGATACCCCTTGGCAACCAGATGGGATTTATAGAACTCCATCTTTCTATCTACGCCTCTTTTTCTTTTGAATATCCATTTACATCCAATGGGTTTAACCCTTTCAGGTGGGTAAACTAATGTCCATACATCATTGATCTTCATGGAATCCATTTCGGATCTCATGGCTTCTAGCCATTTTTTAGAGTCAGATTTCTGCATCGCATCCATATAAATGATCAGATTCTCATCGTTCTTATCGAGTTCGATGGGATCACCATTCTGGACTAAGAATCCATAGTATCTGTCTGGATAGTACGGTACTCTACCGAATCATCTTAATGGTGCGGGTTCACTAGGCTTCGGATCTGATCTGATCAAATCCGACTTAGGTTCAACATTCTGTGTCAGACTTTCTATCTATTGAACTTTATCAAGTTCAACCTTAGAGGCAACAGTTTCTTCACTAAGAAACTCCTTTTCCAAAAAGATTGCCCTAAGGCTGACAAACATCTTTTATTCATCAATATAGTAGAAATAGTATCCTTTAATCTCTTTTGGATATCCTATGAATGTACACTTATCAGACCTAGGTCCAAGTTTATCTGTAATTAACCATTTGACATAAACTGGGCATCCTCAAACGCTAAGGTGTGAAAGTGCTGGCTTACGTCCCATCCATATCTCATATGAAATTTTAACTACAGACTTACTTAAAATTTTTTTTAATAGATAACAAGCCGATTCGAGTGCATATCTCTAGAAGGATATTGATAAGTTGGCAAATCCCATCATGGATCGAACTATGTCTAATAGAGTCTGATTCCTCCTTTCAGACACACCATTATGTTGTGGTGTTCTAGGAGGAGTCCATTGGGAGAGAATTCCATTCTCTCCTAGATATGTGAAAAACTCACCAAAAAGGTATTCTCCTCCTCAGTCAGATCGAAGAGTTTTAATACTCTTTCTAGTTTATTTTTTTACTTCACTTCGGAATCGTTTGAATATTTCAAAAGAATCTGACTTACGTTTCATTAGATAGACATATCCATATCTGGATAGAGCATCTATGAAAGTGATGAAGTAGACATATCCACCTCTGGCACTTATGCTCATTGGTCCACATACATCAGTATGTACTAGAACTAAGAGCTCATTAGCTCTCTCATCTTTTTCAGTAAAAGATGACTTGGTCATTTTACCAAGAAGACACGACTCATGGGTTGAAAGTGATTCACAATCACTGACTTTGAGGATTCCCTCTTAAGTTAACCTGTTTATCCTATTCTTGTTTATATGATCTAGCCTATAGTGCCATAAGTAGATATCTGATACACTATTTAATCTAGGATGCTTGCCAGTAGAATAGACTATATTAACAGATTATGATAACATATATACATCATTGTTTAATTATCCATAGAAAGTAGTAACACCATTCATAATGACATTACAAACTCATTTCTTTATTAAAATTTCATAATTATTCATGGCCAAAAGGCCTATAAAAATGATATTTAAAAAGAAACTAGGACAGAAATAACAATCACTAAGAATAACGGTATGAGATTCAAATACAAATTTTAAAATTCTTAAAGCTAGAACTGGAACTGGTCTTCCATCTCCAACGTTCAGGAATCTCTCACCTTGCTCGAATCTTCTATTGACCTGCAATCCCTACAACGAATTGCAAATATGATAAGGGCTACTGGTATCCAATACCCAGTCAATAATATCATAAATAGAGAAATTACAAGGAGTTATTATATAAATACATTGCCCAATAACAGCTTGCTTCTTTCTATACCTGTTTGGATCCAGGAAGGTAATGTATTAAGGGCAGTTCCTCTTTCAGTGCCCCCACTTCTTGCAAAAAAAGCATTCAGCTTGTCTCTTATCGAGCTTGATCTTCCTAGTCTAGCCCTACACTGATGTCCCAGCCTGAACTTGAATCTTCTTTGTTTTCTTCTTCTTGTTCTTCTTTCCTTTCCTAAAGGATTGAAAACCAAAAGATGAACCTCCCACTAAGTTCACCGACTCTTTATGGAGCTGGTGATCCTTCTCAAAGTTCTGAAGTAACCCCAGTAAGCCATGGTAGATTACTTCAGGTTTTGTCATTCTATAATAAGTAAGGAAAGGGAGATAGGACTTTGGCAGCGAGTTCAGTATTACATCTTTTTCAAGTTGTTCATGTAAGAAAAAGCTGAGTTTGCTCAAGCACTCTATTAGCTTGATTATGTACAGTACATGATCAGTGACAGAGGCTCCATCCCACATTCTAGCATTGAAGATGGTGCAACTACTCTTGTGCCTCTCAATGTCATTGGGTGTGCCAAAAGAATCCTCCAACACTTAGAGCATTTGATTTGACTGAGCTATCTCAAACCTGCGACTGAACTTGTTGCTCATCGCAACCAGTATAATGCAGCGCACCATGGTTCGATCATTGAGCCACTTCTGATAAGTATCTCTAACTGTTCCACGTGCATTGGCAGCTAGCTCCTTAGGTGCAAGATCCGTCAGCACATATAGGATCCATTCATGCTCCAGGATAATCTTCAACTTTTGGTACCAACCACCAAAGTTGGATCCCACCAACTTATCATTGTCCAACAATGATCGGAGTGATAGGGAAGTGGCCATGTCTACATAAAGAAAAACCAAAATCTAATTAGTAATTGATTCATTAAACCTAAAGATTTGGACTTTAATCAAAAGGTTTCTTTTACTATTTTATTCGAATTGGTAGCCTCTACCTCCAATTCAAGGAATTATCCTAATTCCTTAGTGGGTACTAGAATCCACATAAATTGCACACAAGCCCAACTTTGGTTTGCCAACCCATGTACATCTAAGGGTAGGTTCGTAACCAATTATTTCTCCAAATAATTTTTAGTAATTAAATTTTATCCCAGCTCCTAATCAGTTGGCTTTGGCCTTCTCAGAAAAAGATCCAGTTAGGTCCAACCATTAACATGACCATACTTAGCCCATCTAACCAATGAATGATCAGGCCCAACTTTGGTTAGCCAACCTGACCACCATTTAGAAAGATGTATCAAAGAGATCATATAATGAATGATAATTCTATCAACCAATAAGCACCAAGCCTTTGGGCTTCCAATGATTATCCAACTGATGGACCCATTATCGTCCACTTTAATGGGAGGCTATGATCCAGTTATCATATAACTATTTCATTTTAGGAACCTAATAATTTTAGAAGATTTATTTATAGAAGTGATTAGGTCAGATTAACTAGCTTATCATGATCATCCCACTGGCTTTACCAAGTCAGCTTAAAGGAGACTACTAACAGATTGGTCTAGCAGTACCTAAATCAGTCATACTAATTTACCTAGTTAATATGGATCAGCTCGAATAGTCAAGTAATTCAATCAAAACATAATCTCATCAAAAGGCCAGATAAGTTTGATCGATGGGAGGGTCTGCCAAAGCTTGCCTTAAACACCATCAGAAATGGTCAGGTAAGTGGACTGCCAATTAAAAACCACCAGTCTGATTTACCTTAGATACCAACTGGTTTAATTAGTTTCAATTAGAACAACCTAATAATTTGTGCTAGACTGCGTAGCCAAGAATCAAGTCCATCTTGGGTCTTATTAAAGACATGGACTTGACCAACTACAACTATTGTAATCGATCTAGAGAATCCTTGACCTAATCTAAGACAATAATTGATTAGATTTAGTCAATTCTTTAATTATGTCCATTCTTTAATCTAACCCTAGGTCTAACCCAATTAATGGACCTAATTCCCACTAACCCATTTAACCCAATGTGTTATGATTTGTGTCTTAAGATCTTCAATTCATAATCCTAAATCCTAATCAATCAACTTTTTAATTTTCAATTAAGTTTTAGGCTGAGGGTTGGGGTTCAACTTTTTAAAAATAATTTTTATATTTATAAAATATTTTTATAATATGGTTCTATCAACCAAATTATATGTTTGATTCATAATCAATATAAAAGTAAAATAAATATAAAACTACTTTAGATCTAATCTAAATAGGTTCATATAATTGAAATAGTTTCAATAATAATCAATCATAAATCTTTCTAGATCAAATCTAACATATTTATGATGATTGAAATTAGATTAAAATATTTTTAATCAGATCATAAAATTTTTTAGATCTATTCTAAAATTTTATGATCAATATTTTAGATCAGCACATACTAGGACAACCTATTCACTATAAGGAGAAAATCTTATAGCAGAATAATCTTATGGCAGTCTATGCAATCTAAAATATTTTATTTTTAGATCTAAAATTATTTTAAATCTATTAAATTATAAATAAAATTAGGTCAAATCTAATAAATTTATGATTACAGTTAGATCATCACGAAGTAGGATAATTTTTTCATTGTAAGAGGTAAACCTTACGGCAGGACAACCTTATGGCAGTTCATGAGATCTAAATTTTTTAAAAAATTTTATATTTAATAATTAAATTATAAATGAGATCCAAGAAATAATCTAAACATGTACAAAAATCATGTAATAAGAATCTAGGCTTTGATACCAATTGAAGAAATCAGATCTAGGGTTTCATGGATAAATCTTGAAATTTTTTAAGATCATACAGTGAAAGACTTAAATAAATTAAATATTTATTTAAATATATATATAAATATCTAAATCTCAGATTTATTATATGATCAAGAAATGATATTAAATCAAAAATTAAAATCAAACAAGAAAGAAAAGATTGATCAAATAGACCTTTCAAGATCATGCAGCGAAAGACTTAAATAAATTAAATATTTATTTAAATAAATATATAAATATCTAGATCTTAGATCTATTATATGATCAAGAAATGATATTAAATTAAAAATTAAAATTAAATAAGAGAAAAAAAAGGTTGATCAAATCAACCTAGATCTACACTACATCAAATGCAGGTATGAAGTTAGTAGATCAGATCTATTACCTAAGCAAGTTAGACATTCTAACTTGCTGATCCAAACTTGAGGATGAAGTTATGAGTCACACATAAGTTCGACCTCTAGGAGTCATCCACACGAGCCTACGAACACGATCAGAGATCCTGATGCAGAAAATCAGTACAGCATGCTAGTACTGTACTGATCTCTCTTGGATGGTCGATCCGATGCTTTCTTCTTCAAAACATGAACTCTCTAAAATATGAGAAGGAAGAGAAGAGTTTTCTAATCTGAGACTCTCTTAGAAAAAACTCAAAAGAAGGAGGAGAGATGAGGAATAAAACAGCCCTAGAAGAAGACCCTCTTCTTCTTCTCTTTTCTCTCACCTAGACATCTAGTTTGGTGCCTATGGAACCCCCACGTCCAAGGACCCTCTTTTTTTGATTTTTGCACACCTCAAACCTCTCCCAAATCTCTATATTTTATAAAAAAATTAGACTAAAATTCATCCTAAATTTATAGAAAAAGAAGAGTTCTTGTCTAGGTCAAAAACTAGACAAGGCAGGACAAGATTTGGCAAGTACCCTCCTCTAATTTTTTTTGGTAAATCCAGCAAGGAGGGGTGCACAAAAAACCTCTCACTCATGTAGAATTAGGGAGGAAAAATAGGAGATGGATGGCACACATGGAAGGAGATATTTTGGTTTATAAGGATTCTATCTCAAAGAATCCTAAATCAAAACTAACTTCCTCTTAGACTTGGTCAACCACCAAATAACCATATGAGAATAAGAGGGAGGGAAGTGGCGTGCATGAAAATTAGAGAGAGACTCTCGGTCACACAAAAAGAGAGGGCATGGGGCATGGAGGGCTAAGGTGGCACAAGGTGGAATCCTAGTCTCACTAGGATTCTATCTATGACTTGGTCAAACATGGTTTTTTAAGTCAAATCAAAACCAAATCAACTAAATTAAAGTAGGTTCTAACCCAAGTAAGGACTTAATTAAATTAGATTAAATTTAATTTAATTTTAATTTAATTTTCTAAATAAATTAAAAAATTGGATTGATCCGAGTCCTAGTTAGACTAGGACTAGTTCTTCCTTATACTTGACTTATCCAATAAGTCAATTAGACTTGATTTAATCAAACCCAAATCAAATCTAATTAAGTTATATTTAGTTAAACTTAATCTCAATCTTCTGACTTAATCAAATTAATCCAATCAACAATCTAATTGCTAATCGATCCTCCTACAACACTTGCACTAGGTTAAACACCAATCATATTGATTGTTTAACTCTAAAACGATTCTAAATCATTGATCAACCATCTGATCGAAATATAAACTCTAATGTGTGTGACTTCATAGGTCTGAACCTAAGCTGGTAGCATAAGAATAAATTTTTATACCAATTGAAGTGACCATCTAGTATTGATATCCGACGGTCAGATAGATCGAAAGGTATAGAACACCATCCTTAGAACCCATGCAAATATAGTTTCCATATAATTCATCCCCTTGACTATAATGCTCGTAAGATACCTTAGAGTTCAACTATCAACTCTGATCAGATTGTCCATATTGTATTTCAAAATATCAAATCCATCTGATGAATTATCCTGACTAAGATTTTGCTATATTGAAATACAGTGATACATTCTTCTCCAATGCTTGGAGTGGCCAATTCCATCTTGATCACACTCCGACTTCGCAAGTACTTGACTGTGCCCAGAAGCCTTTCATTGCTGAATTAAAAATTCAGTTAGTTCGCTACCAAAGCACATTGAGTTGCTTGCAAGTCACTAAGATGATATCAAGTCTAAGGGATACTTATACCTATATCCCATCAGAGATATTCTCAATAGTAGAATGCTCTAGAGTTGATCATGTTTCATGATGATGTATCCATACATCTCATCTGTATGCCATACCAGTGTCTCCATACTTCTTGGTTAAGAGGATAATCAACCTATATGGTATATAGCGACCTATGCTCGATTGACATTATCGTCCTAATTAACAGCCTATCATTTGATCATGAACAAATTTAAGGACTAATCGATAAATCCTCTCTTTATCAAAACTAAATAGTCTTAAGAACTTCATCACAATAATGGAATTCATTAGAAGATGTAAATTTTTGATGAAAAAAGATGCCAAAATATTTTTTATTAATTAATAAATTAATTACAATATCTCAATCATGAATAGGCTGATGATTCACTTTGGAATATAATTTTCAACAACATGTTACTTTTTAAATCGTGCCTTAATTAGACCAATTCTAAAAAAAGCACCCTACGAACTTTAGAAAGGAAGAAAACCAAATATTGTATATTTTCGTATTTTTGGTTGCCTATATTTTGTTTTGAACAATGGTAAAGAGAGAATAGAAAATTTTGATATAAAATTCGATGAAGCTATTTTTCTTAGTTACTCCTCTTCTAGTAAAGCCTTTAGAGTTTTTAACAAAAAAACTTTAATAGTAGAGGAGTTAATACATGTTATTTTTGATAAAACTAATAATCTTCCGTCAAGAAAGAGTAAAGATATTGATGATGCAGATCCTCTTATAGAAGGGATGAAGGAGCTCACCCTAAAGGACTCAACAATTCAAAATGAAGAAGAACATGAGAACAAACAAGAGGATGAAGGTGAAGAACAATAAGAACAATCTCAAGGTACAAATGATCTACCAAGAGAATGGAGGTATGATTACAATTATCCCAAAGAGTTAATTATTGATAATCCTACACATGGGATAAAAACTTGTTCTTCACTTAGAAATACATACAATCATTTTGTATTTATTTCTCATTTTGAACCTAAAATCATAGATGGAGCTGAAAAAAATTATAATTGGATAAATGCAATGCAAGAGAACTTAATCAATTTGAATGAAATAATGTTTGGATCTTAGTATCAAGACCTAAAAATCATCCAATAATTGGTACAAAATGGGTATATAGAAATAAATTGGATGAAAATAAAAATATAATTAGGAATAAAGCAAGATTAGTTATAAAGAATTATAATCAAAAAGAGAAAATTGATTTTGATAAGACCTTTACACCTATTGCTAGATTAGAAGCAATTAGACTTTTACTTGCTTATGCATGCTTTATGAATTTTAAGTTTATTTCAAATGGATGTCAAAAGTGCTTTTCTAAATGATTATATTGCTGAAGAAATATATGTAGAACAACCCTCAATTTTAAAAATCATGCTTTTTCTAATCATGTTTTCAAATTAAACAAAGTGTTATACGGTTTAAATCAAGCACCTAGGACTTGGTATAAAAGATTAAGTAAATTCTTGCTGAATAATAATTTTTCAAGAGAAAATGTGGATACAATTCTTTTCATTAAAAAAGATCATGATGATATCTTAGTTATACAAATATATATTGATGACGTTATATTTGGGTCTACTAATGAAACTTTATGTCAAGATTTTGCAAAGCTCATGCAGGGAGAGTTCGAGATGAGCATGATGGATGAACTAACATTCTTCCTCAGACTTCAAATCAAACAAACAAGAAAAAGGATCTCAATCACCCAAAGCAAGTACACAAGAAAGCTACTCAAAAGATTTGGGATGGAGAGCTCCAAAACCATTGGCACCCTCATGAGCTCATCATGTAAACTTGATAAAGATGAAAAAGATAAAAGTATTGATCTGAAACTTTATAGAGGTATGATTGGTTTTTTATTATATTTAACTGCTAGTAGACTAGATATCATATTTAGTATTTGCTTATGTACTCATTTTCAATCTAATCCAAAAGAATTATATTTAAAGCTATTAAAAGGATACCTAAATACCTAAAAAGAATTCAAATCCTAGGATTATAGTATTCTAAGAATTCATCTATTAACTTAATAGGATATTTAGATGCAGACTTTGCTGGATGTAGATTAGATAGAAAAAATACTAGTGAAACTTGCCAATTTTTAGAAGTTAACTTAATCTCTTGGTTTAGTAAGAAGCAAAATTTGGTGGCATTGTCTACGACTGAGGCCGAATACATTACAGCCGAAAGTTGTTGTATACAAATCTTATGGATTAAGCAAGAACTTGAGGACTTTGGTATCAAACTTAATAAAACTTTTATAAGATATGATAACACTAGTGCCATAAATTTAACTAAAAATCTAATTCAACACTCTAGATCAAAATACATTAAAATTAGGCATCATTTTATAAGAGAACATGTCCAAAATAATAATATATTTCTTGATTATGTTTATACTAAAAAATAATTGATTGACATATTTATAAAGGCCTTAAGTAAGGATAGATTTTGTGAAATTAGGAAAGAATTAGGAATTCATGATCTATTAGTCTAAACATCCTTTTGATTCCAAGTTCATTTCTATCGAAATTATCTTGAATCAAATCTTGAGCTTAATTCTCATTTGTCAATCTTTAAAAAACTCAAATTTATACTTTCTTTGATTAATCTCATGAATGAAGTTCTATCCTAAAAGTTTTAATTTTTTCTAAAATTTTTTTATCATTTTTTTAATTTTTTTGTGCTATAGGTCGACCTAAGGGACGACCCTAAGGCATTCTCATAATTTGCTCAAAACCTTTCGGATGGCTTTCTTTTTCTTGGAATTTTTTTTGGCTAAATAGGCCGACCCATCATTTTTTCTATTCATCATCCCACCGAACAGAGCCCTCTCCCTCTCCACTCTCTCAATTGAATAGCTCTCTCAAAATCCCTCTTCTCACCTAGATCTCCTTCCTAAATTGCCTCTAAGGAAGCCAAATCCCTCTCTATCTCTTCTTTTTTTGGGCGGATTCATGGCATCAAGCTTATCCTAGTTTCAGACCCCCCTTCTCCAAATCATCGATCATTCTCCGCCAAATCTTCTCTCTCCCTCTAAAAACCTCTTCCACTCTACCTCTCTTGAGTGTCTTGAACCTGTAGCAAGCCTTTCTGGTTTAGAATGGTGCCCAAGATGAAGTTGCCATAGAGGAGAAAGTCGGTTCGTGGGTTAGAAGAAGAAGCTCGCTGAAAAAGAATGGCAGCCGAGCCCTCTCCTGCTCCAACCCCTATTCTCAGTCCTACTCGAGCTTCTTCTCCGTCCCCTCTCAGTTCAGGTATGGTACCTCTTTCTGATCATAAGGTAGAACTTGGGAAGAACATAAATTTCAAGTTTTTTAAAAATGAAAGGTTCTCCATTGGATCAAAAATCAAAAATCAGGGATGGGAGTTTTACTATCTGTTAAAGGAGAATGCTTATGTTGATCTAGTCAGAAAATTTTATTTGAATCTAAGTTACTCCAATGGAATAGTAAGATCCTCTATGAAAGAAGTTGACATAGCTCTTGATCCATTTCATTTGGGAGAAATCTTGCACCTACCTTGTGAGGGTTATCTAGTATAGAACTCATAAACAAAGGAGTGAGAGTTATTTTAGGAAGAGAATTTACTGGTAGTTTAAACAAGTTAGAAGCAAAGATTCTTTCAATAGAGATGAGGTTGTTGCACCACATGGTGATCAAATTACTTGTCCCTATGAGTGGCAAGCATGATTTCTTATCGGATAGAGATATATGCATTATGTACCAAGTGATCACTGAAACCCCCTTGAATCTTCCTACTTTAATGATTGAGGCCATGAGGGCGACACTGAATAGATCAAAGGCTCACTTGCCTTATGGTATGGCCCTTACCTTAGTTTTTAGGAGGTTCGAAGTCAGTTTTGAGGAGGAGACCATCACCAGATTATCACACACTAATACCATCAACCGCCACATACTGCTGTTAGATATATGTGCCCTAGAAGCCAGAATTGGCTGACACTTGTAATACACTTCTAGGGGCAAAATTATAATTTTGACTATAATCAATAAAATGGATTATTTTCTATCACATATGTGTATTTAGTATTTGTGATACATCCTTTGAGTTAATGGTAATGATAATTTATATTTTCAAGAGTTGAAAATTTAAGACATGAATAATCATTATTAACTCATAAAATGCTTCCGACCATAGGATCATCATGAGGATGGTGATTGATCTGGAAGGTTGGTGTACAATCGCTTCTCTTTAGTAGATGAGTCTTGAGTCTATGGTGTGGAGACACCGGAGCGAGAGTATAGGATACTCGTTAGAGAATGAGGGCACTGAGCGTGACCACCTCGAGTAGTCATTAGGAAGTCTACCTTCTCGTCAATGACTGACTCGATGCTGCAGTGGTGTGTCTGGTTCTTTGACCTGAGGATGCATCGGCAGTTCACCTTGAGGGTGTTATAGTTTGACTACACCATTAACTCGGTCTCCTAGCCATATGGAACCCTGAGGTGTATGTTGGCTATAGCATGTTCATTGTAGGAACTGGATTGCATCAAGATGGAATCTATCTACCTCGGTGGTAGAGGAGCAGCCCTATGATGATCATGAGAATCAAGTCCAGAAGCCCATGGCCATGGCAGAGTGAAATAATAGAAAGAGTTTCTATTTAGATTTTCACATCGGACTTGAATCGAATGATTACATCATATGACAGAAGACTAGGGTTTGACGAGTTCACCTTAACCCTAATCTGATCGGGGCTCAAGATAGAAGAACTTAATCACACATAGGTAGCTGCACCAAGAGGTTCGCATTCAGCTCTGATGGGTTGCCACCATATACTGCTAGGTGTCACTGGTGGATTTTGGGAGCAATTAGAATGATTTAGAGATGATCGATCATTCTAGCTGTTCGAATCAGAAGAGTTCTGATCCATCGAAAGGAGTTTCGATGATGTCGATGATAGAGATCATGACATATCCCATTACCATACAGAACTGAACCTAACTGGGTCACACAAACAAGGGTTTGAATCTGGTGATCATCAATTGAACTGATCCAGTTCAATTGATCTGAATGAGATTCAATTAGGTTCAAGAAAATCGTGCTAGCACTCGATTGAACCTAACGTTCTTCTTTTACTATCATAAATAGTTGTCCTGACTGAGCCAAAGGAGTTTGTGCTCAATCAGAGGCCTTCACTATGGTCTGACTGGAGCCTTGTCCAAGGTCAGAAAAGGGTTGTCTTATTTTGTAAGACAATACCTGCCATTTTTGGTCACCTGCCATTTCTCGTTCCTTTGACTTTGGTCAAAAGTTGACCTTTGACTGGTCAAAATGAACATTGACCATTGACACTTTGACTTCTGTCCATGTGTCATGCACCTATTGGAGAGCTGGTGGGGGCTTGTCCCCCTGCCAGAACCTGGCAAGGAGGAGGGCGCACGCCACCCTTGGCGTGTGCCCAAGTTGGAGGCGCCTAGGAGTCCCTGTTGGATAGGGACTCCATCTCCTTTTTGGATTCCAATTAGAGTTCTCCTAAGAACCAACTTTGACTGGTCTTAGGCACCCTCTAAGGAGGAATCCAGGGGACTCTATTCCCACCAATCAGATTTAGATCTGATTTCACAAAGGGTTGTGATTGGTTGGGAAGAAGAGGAGTTGGATCACGCTTAGTCTATAAATAAGACCCTGCGCCCAACTCAAAGAGAATCATAATTCTCCATGCCCCAAGGCTGCCTCTCCCTCCTCCTCCTCCATGCCAAGTCCATCTTCTCCCTCTCCTCTCCATGTCCAAAAGGTAGTTTTGGATCCTTGGTTGGTGCAATCCAGATCAAGAGAAAGGCGACAAAAAGCTAGAAGGCTGCGCTGCTGCAAAGGACGACTGCTGATCTTCAAAAGGAGTTTTGAAGATCCTCCAGATCAGATCCAGATCTAATTTTTGGAGATGTGATAGAGAAGAAGAGGATCTCTAGATCCAGCCTGAGTGGATACCGGTAGAGGCCAGGCACTTGCGTGGCTAGATCCAGAACCTTCCGCTGCTTACAGGATCATCAACGGGTAATAGGATTACCCACATCAAGGTAAATTAAATTTGATTTAATTTATCTAATTTTATTTTTATTATTAAAATAATAATAATTAGATCTAAAATATCTTAGATCTGATTAGATCAAAGAGAAAAATTTTTGAAATATATCTCTTGATCTGATCAGATCTGAACGAACCTGGTCCGGAAAATCAGGATTTTCCTTCAACTGGTATCAGAGCCAAGGTTCTAAAAGTATTTAGATCTGATTTTAAATTTATTTTAATTAAAAAATAAGTGATTTTAGATGTCACATGAGATGTGATCAGATCTAAAATGAAATCAGAAAAAATTAAAATTAAATGATTTGGATCTAAGATTAGAAAATATGCATGACTAGTTCTAAAATAGAATAGTTCTATAGAATAGTCTTGCATGTTTTTAATTTAATTTGATTAAATCATATTTTAGATCTATTTATTTACTATTTTTTGATATTATAATTATTATAATAACATCTAAAAAATAGCAAATAAAAATTATTTAATTTTAAATATCATATGAGATATGATTGATGCATGTCTAGACTAGTTGTAGAATAGTTCTACATAATTATCTAGATTAGAATTTATTTTGATTAGATCAATTTAAATCTAATTTTTTAGATTATTATGAGATAATTTAGATCTAAAAATATGCATGATTCGATACATGAGATGTATGCAAAATATGCCATGATTAGATCTAATTTGTATATGAGATATATGATATAGATCTAAAACTGTTTTGTAGTATTGCATGTTCCTGATTAAGGCGTTCCTCTTGGCCGTCCGGTCATAAGAACGAAGAAGGGTTTAAAGGCCCTCTCCTTCCATTCGATGGGGTATTCTTATGATGTGTAGGGGTGCTGCGTGTTCGTCCTTAATCAGAAACCCAAAACTTACTTTCTGCAAAACCCTAGATCCTGAAACCCTAGGATTTATTGTGCATATTTTGTTTATGAACCCTACTTAATTAAGAATTAAGATTATGGAAATATTAATTAGGTCTAAAATTGAGAATTTTAGATCTAAGACATATTCATAATACTGGGTTCGGGCTTGGGTAGCTCAATTAGGTCTAAGCGGTTGATCAAACCGAATCAAGAGTTGGTTAGATGGGATCAACAATGCTTAAATTGACCAGCCTAATAGGATTAAGTCTGGGTCAAGATCGAGTCACGATCAAGCAAGACCTAATTAGGCTCAGAGGTTAGAGTCTGGATTGTAGGCTAACCCAATTGGTTCTGACTCAACAATTTGGTGTCTAAGGTAAGTTTGGCACATACGACGACGACTGGTTTTTAATTGGAAGCTACTCGACCTGAATGCATTCTTGTACGAGTTAATGGCATATTCCTTCCACCGGTCTCACTTACCTGGCCATATCTGTTGACACACAGTTCTGATCTGAGGTGGTCAATAATCCGAGCTAACCCATGCCACTAGGTTAGTCATAATTGTTATGACTAATGACAAGTCTAGTTTAATGAGACCTGAATCAATTCTCCCTAAGAAAAGATTAAGTCTGAGGTCTTCCACCATTGTAGATGTGCGGGCCCTTCCCGGGGTTGATTGTTCTCGGCTGGATACAGTGGCTCAGTTGCACCGGGAAAGATGCAACCATGTCTATTAGGCATTGGATGCTATGGGCTGGAGGATGAGTTGGGCTCAATATTTTGGATACGGTGAGAGACTCAATTAGGAACCCAGTCTATGCAAATGGTGGGTCTGACTTAACTAAGGAGTGGATCAATATTTCGGATACGGTGAGATTCATGAATTAGAGACCAAGTTTGGGTGCACCATGATTAGAGAATCATTGAACAAGAGTTGTTCACTCATTGGCTAACCCATCACCAATAACTGTTAGGTGAGGTGATGAGTCAGTTGGTGAGACCGCACCACCCACTAGAAATCATTAATCGTGGAGATTTTTCGCATCTCTACAGAGGGAGTGTAGGGATCCGAGAAAATAGTGGGAGCTAATTTGTTTAAAAATAAAATTCCTAAATAAATTGGTCAAGTCAATAATTACAGTATCTAACTAGAATCTTTGACTCTCTATACAGGAAAATGTCTGCGTCCAACCCATTGGCACGTATCCTGGACACACATAGACTGACTGGACCCAATTATAAAGATTGGCTCAGGAACTACAAAATTATTTTGGGTTCGAGAAGTTAACCCATGTATTGGACCAGGACCCTCCCACCTTACCAGCCCGTCCATCCACTGAACAGAGAGCGTCTCTGGAAAAAATGGATAGACGAAGATAATAAGGCCAGATATTACATGTTGGGCTCGATGTCTGATGAGCTCCAGCGCCAACATGAAGATATCGGGACTGCTCGCCAAATGTTGGCTCACCTGCAGGAGATGTTTGGTGAACAGAGTCGCGCAGCCAAATATCAAGTCACGAAATGACTTTTTAAGGCTAAGATGCGTGATGGGCAGTCAGTCCAAGATCACTGTCTGACAATGATCAAGGACATGGAAGAGCTTGAGAAGCTCGGTGTGAAGTTAGACTTGGATCTGCAGAATGATATTATTCTGCAATCCTTGACTGATGCATATGGGCAATTCATCATGAATTACCACATGCATAAACTTCAAAATTCCTTGGCCGAATTAATGAATATGCTGGTTACCGCTGAGCTTTCTATGAAAGGTTCTAAAGGCTCAGTTCTTGCTATGGAACGGACTTCTTCCAAAAGAAAGTCTTATGGAAAGAAAAAGAAGTCTGTGAAAAAGCAAAAGGTGGAAGGATCAAAGAAGAAGAAGGCAGAGAGCCGAAGAAGAAAGGCCGATGTCAAAGGAAAGTGTTTCCATTGCAACAGCGACGGCCATTGGAAGCGGAACTGCCCTACTTACCTGGCCACCCTGAAGAACAAGAAGGAAGGTCCTTCTGGAGGTATGCTCGTTATTGAGTCTAACCTTACGGTTTCTTCTGCATCCAGTTGGGTGCTTGACTCTGGTTCTAGTGCTCATCTGTGCACTTCCATGCAGGGTCTTGAGGATAGCAGGAGGCTGAGGGATGGAGACATGATCCTATGCATCGATAATGGAGCAAGAGTTGCTGCAGTAGCCGTGGGAACATACCCTCTTCGATTACCATCTGGTTTAGACTTAGTTTTGAAAGACTGTTATTATGTGCCTGCAGCTAGCAGGAATTTGATTTCTGTTTCATGCTTAGCACAAGAAGGCTATGTGATTACCTTCTTTAAGGACCATTGTAACATTCTTTATGAAAGAAATAAAATTGCAAATGGTTTCCTTATTAATGGTCTTTATCAGCTACATATTGATGTACCTGTTCTAACTATCGAGCAAAACGTGAATGCCAAACGACCTAGGGATAGTCCAAATGACAGATATCTATGGCACCTGAGATTAGGTCATATAGCAGAAGATAGGATCAACAAATTGGAGAAAAATGGGCTATTGAGTCCATTGACTTTCGAGTCATATCCAACTTGTGAATCTTGTCTTCAAGGCAAAATGACTAAACTCCCTTTTGTTGGACATGGGGAGAGGGCCACAGATCTCCTTGCCCTAGTACATACTGATGTGTGCGGCCCATTTGATGTGCCGGCTAGAGGCAATTTTGTCTACTTCATTACCTTTACCGATGATCTGTCTAGGTATGGGTATGTGTATCTTATGAGACACAAGTCTGAAGCTTTTGAAAAGTTCAAAGAATTCAGACATGAAGTAGAAAAATAAACTGGAAAAACCCATTAAGGTTCTTCGATCAGATCGAGGAGGTGAATACCTTAGCCGGAAAATTCCTAGACTATCTCAAGGAAAATGGCATAGTCTCTCAATGGACTCCACCAGGAACACCTCAACTCAACGGGGTTTCAGAATGGAGAAATCGGACTCTATTGGATATGGTTCGATCCATGATGAGCTTCACAGACCTCCCTGATTTTCTTTGGGGACATTCATTGTTAACTTCAATTTATCTACTGAATAGGGTTCCCTCTAAAACCGTTCCTACCACACCGTATGAGATATGGCACGGTAAGAAACCAAGTCTGAGTCATCTCAGAATTTGGGGTTGTCCGGCTCATGTCAAAAGACAACAAGCGGACAAGTTAGAGTTTAGGTCCTTTCAGAGCTCGATTCATAGGATATCCTAAAGAGTCATTAGGATACTATTTCTACATTCCAGAAGACCACAATGTGATTGTGAGTCGACATGCCATCTTTCTTGAAAAATAGTTTATTCAAGATAGCGGCATTGGAAAGCAGATTAAGCTTGATGAGAAAGTCTCACAAGTACAACGAGCTAAGGACCAATTGGAACCAAATCAGGTTGAGCCAATAAGAACACTACCTCCTCCACCTCGTAGATCGGAAAGAGTTTTCCATCCCCCTGAAAGATACTTAGGTATTATTTCAGAGGAAGTAGAGGAAAATGTTCCTCGTAGGTAATGGTGCTCATGGTGATGATCCCAAAACCTACAACGAGGCGATATCAGATATCGACTCCGAGAAATGGCTAGAGGCAATGCAGTCAGAAATTGACTCGATGCACTCAAACCAAGTCTGGACCTTGGTAGATCCACCAGAAGGTATAGTACCTATTGGGTGTAAATGGATCTTCAAGAGAAAGATTGGTGCAGATGGGAATGTGGAGACATTCAAGGCTAGACTAGTGGCAAAAGGTTATAGTCAACGCGAAGGCATTGACTATCAGGATACCTTTTCCCCAGTGGCTATGCTAAAATCCATCCGCACATTGCTTGCCGTTGCAGCCTATTTCGATTATGAAATATGGCAAATGGACGTGAAAACGGCATTCTTAAATGGATATCTTGAGGAAGATATCTATATGGAACAGCCGCTAGGTTTCACATCCAGTGATACTGATCACAAGGTTTGCAAGCTGCAAAGGTCCATATATGGACTTAAGCAAGCATCTCGGAGCTGGAACACTCATTTCAATGATGTGATCAAAAAGTTTGGTTTCATCAAAAATGAAGAGGAACCATGTGTTTTCAAAAAGGTCAGTGGGAGCGCTGTTGTCTTCCTCGTATTGTACGTGGATGACATCCTCCTTATTGGGAATGATATTCCCATGTTGACATCAGTCAAATATGGTTGTCCAAGGAATTCTCCATGAAAGACCTAGGTGAAGCATCCTTTATTCTAGGAATTAAGGTCTATAGGGATAGACCGAATAGGATGCTAGGACTTTCACAGAAGATGTACATAGAGGAAGTACTAAAGAGGTTTAGTATGGAAAACTCTAAGAGGGGATTAATACCCTTCAGACATGGTATTCATCTTTCCAAGAAGATGTGCCCCTAGCACACCTGAGGAAATAGAACGCATGAGCAAGATCCCTTATGCTTCTGCAATAGGGAGCCTCATGTATGCCATGCTATGTACACGACCTGATATAGCCCATGCTGTGAGTGTCACAAGCAGATATCAGTCAAATCCAGGTGAAGAACACTGGACTTCTGTGAAATGTATCCTTAAGTACTTGAGAAGAACTAAGGATATGATGTTGGTCTTTGGTAATGGAGAACTCCAAGTCCAGGGATACACAGACTCGGATTTCATGTCCGATATAGATGATCGAAAGTCGACATCTGGGAGTCTGTTTGTGTGCAATGGTGGTGCTGTCAGCTGGAAGAGTTCCAAGCAAACTGTGATAGCAGATTCCACCATGGAAGCAGAATATATCGCTGCATCAGAGGCTGCGAAGGAAGCATTCTGGTACAAGAAGTTTGCTGCAGAAATTGGAGTAATGCCATCAGATGCCATTCCTCTATACTGCGACAACAATGGCGCCATAGCCCTTGCTAAGGAGCCGAGGTCTCACCAGAAATCCAAGCACATTGAGCGGCGATACCACCTCATCCGCGATTACCTCGAGAAGGTTACGTCGAGGTCAAGAGAGTCAACTCCGCAGATAATGTGGCAGACCCACTTACAAAGCCGTTGGGCCAGCAGAAGATCGAAGCCCACCTTGAGAAGATGGGACTTAGACTTGTAGCCAATTGGCTTTAGGACAAGTGGGAGATTGTTAGATATATGTGCCCTAGAAGCCAGAATTGGCTGACACTTGTAATACACTTCTAGGGGCAAAATTATAATTTTGACTATAATCAATAAAATGGGTTATTTTCTATCACATATGTGTATTTAGTGTCTGTGATACATCCTTTGAGTTAATGGTAATGATAATTCATATTTTCAAGAGTTGAAAATTTAAGACATGAATAATCATTATTAACTCATAAAATGCTCCCGACCATAGGATCATCACGAGGATGGTGATTGATCCGGAAGGTTGGTGTACAATCGCTTCTCTTTAGTAGATGAGTCTTGAGTCTACTATGTGGAGACACCGGAGCGAGAGTACAGGTACTCGTTAGAGAACGAGGGCACTGAGCGTGACCACCTCGAGTAGTCATTAGGGAAGTCTACCTTCTCGTCAATGACTGACTCGATGCTGCAGTAGTGTGTCTGGTTCTTTGACCTGAGATGCATCGGCAGTTCACCTTGAGGGTGTTATAGTTTGACTACACCATTACTCGGTCTCCTAGCCATATGGAACCCTGAGGTGTATGTTGGCTATAGCATGTTCATTGTAGGAACTGGATTGCATCAAGATGGAATCTATCTACCTCGGTGGTAGAGGAGCAGCCCTATGATGATCATGAGAATCAAGTCCAGAAGCCCATGGCCATGGCAGAGTGAAATAATAGAAAGAGTTTCTATTTAGATTTTCACATTGGACTCGAATCGAATGATTACATCATATGACAGAGACTAGGGTTTGACGAGTTCACCTTAACCCTAATCTGATCGGGGCTCAAGATAGAAGAACTTAATCACACAGGTAGCTGCACCAAGAGGTTCGCATTCAGCTCTGATGGGTTGCCACCATATACTGCTAGGTGTCACTGGTGGATTTTGGGAGCAATTAGAATGATTTAGATGATCGATCATTCTAGCTGTTCGAATCAGAAGAGTTCTGATCCATCGAAAGGAGTTTCGATGATGTCGATGATAGAGATCATGACATATCCCATTACCATACAGAACTGAACCTAACTGGGTCACACAAACAAGGGTTTGAATCTGGTGATCATCAATTGAACTGATCTAGTTCAATTGATCTGAATGAGATTCAATTAGGTTCAAGGAAAATCGTGCTAGCACTCGATTGAACCTAACGTTCTTCTTTTACTATCATAAATAAGTTGTCCTGACTGAGCCAAAGGAGTTTGTGCTCAATCAGAGGCCTTCATATGGTCTGACTGGAGGTTGTCCAAGTCAGAAAAGGTTGTCTTATTTTGTAAGACATTACCTGCCATTTTTGGTCACCTGCCATTTCTTGTTCTTTGACTTTGGTCAAAAGTCTACCTTTGACTGGTCAAATGTTGACCATTGACACTTTGACTTTTGACCACATGTCATGCACCTATTGGAGAGCTGGTGGGGGCCTTGTCCCCCTGCCAGAACCTGGCAAGGAGGAGGGCGCACGCCACCCTTGGCGTGTGCCCAAGTTGGAGGCGCCTAGGAGTCCTTGTTGGACAAGGACTCCATCTCCTTTTTGGATTCCAATTAGAGTTCTCCTAAGAACCAACTTTGACTGGTCTTAGGCACCCTCTAAGGAGGAATCCAGGGGACTCTATTCCCACCAATCAGATTTAGATCTGATTTCACAAAGGGTTGTGATTGGTTGGGAAGAAGAGGAGTTGGATCACAGCTTAGTCTATAAATAAGACCCTGCGCCCAACTCAAAAGAGAATCAATTAATTCCCATGCCCCAAGGCTGCCTCTCCCCTCCTTCCTCCATGCCAAGTCCATCTTCTCCCTCTCCTCTCCACGTCCAAAAGAGTTTTGGATCCTTGGTTGGTGCGATCCAGATCAAGAGAAAGGCGATCAAAAGCTAGAAGGCTGCGCTGCTGCAAAGGACACGACTGCTGATCTTCAAAAGGAGTTTTGAAGATCCTCCAGATCAGATCCAGATCTGATTTTTGGAGGATGTGATAGAGAAGAAGAGGATCTCCAGATCCAAGCCCGAGTGGATACCGGTAGAGGCCAGGCACTTGCGTGGCTAGATCCAGAACCTTCCGCTGCTTACAAGATCATCAATGGGTAATAGAATTACCCTACATCAAGGTAAATTAAATTTGATTTAATTTATTTAGATTTTATTTTTATTATTAAAATAATAAAAATTAGATCTAAAACATCCCAGATCTGATTAGGATCAAAAAAAAATAATTTTGAAATATATCTCTTGATCCGATCAGATCTGAACGAATCTGGTCTAGAAAATCAGGATTTCTCTTCAACTGCACCACATGAGATTTTCAAAGACTGATGATGATCTATCAAAGGGTATTGAGGAGGAGAGAGCAGAGGAGGAGGGGCTATCTTCACCTCCATGTGATCATAGAGCATCTTCTGATATTCAATTCGTGTCGGATCACGAGACTGGTCCCTCAGAGTTAGTGAGGAGGGATGCACCAGTACCACCGACAGGGAGCAAAGATACAGTTGCTAGATTTTTTGATGATCAGCTTAAGATGATTGCCAACCTGTTATCTCAGTTGATTGTCGATATTTTATTTCAACGGATTACAGACCTCTTGTCTTGGTAGATGACCAATTCTATTCAAGGGGAGAGTTCTCATTTTGTCCCACCTTCTGATCAGACCTTAATTCCTCATGTTTTTACTATTTCTTAGATGCTTTCATCTCAGTCTGCATGGCTTGAGGAGCTCGAGGGATGTATTTTGAGGCTGACTGGCAGGGTCTTGGATCTTCAGAGGCAAGTATTAGCTCTGGTCCATCCCTAGCCTCAAGGAGATGTCATAGAGATATCAAACCTTTCTGCAGAAGCAGTCAGACTTCGTGGTGTTCTGGAGGATGGTTTTGATTTTCTAAGAAGAGAGTTTAGAGACTCTAGTGAGACTGTTTCTACTTAGATTGGTTTTCTTATGCAGTCCATGTTGAGACCATTGGGATACTTAGACACCATCAGAATTGCTCTCCTTGCCCAACCTATTTCTTCTCAGGCTCCTGGACTGTCTCATCCAGCTGCTCGAGCCCGCACCTCTACCCATGGCCGAAATAGACGTAGTCGAGGATGTGCCCCTAGCTTTGACCCTGATACTCCTCATCATATTTTTGACTCTTCATCTGATTCTAACGCATCCAGCCGTGATCTCTACTAGATCTAGTTTAGTTGCCTATTTGTTAGTTATGGCCTTATATCTTTTAGTTGTTTATATGTATTGATGATTAAGTCATGGTTGGTTGTATTTTTTGGATACTCATGACTTCTATATGTATTGATAACTTATGTAGCTTTATGTTCTAATACTTACATGTTTTGATGACTTTATATTCTGATTTGTTGTGTGTGGAATGTCTATATACATGATGATATCATTGAATGATGTTAGAATTAACTCTTATAAATGGTTGAAGATTTATATTATAGTATGTTGTAAACGCCATCTTGCTTGCCCTATATGATTTCTATATGTCTTGTTTCCTTTATAAATTCTTGTTTTAATAGGAAAACATATGGAATAATGTAAGGGGGAGGCTTTTTCTATTTTTCTTTAAATATCCTTCAAGATCTTAACTGATGATGTCAAAAAGCGGGAGTATTAGAGAAACAAAATGGATGATAAGTAAAGCAAAATTGACAAACAAAATTAGACGATAAGCAAAATAAAATTGACAAACAAAATTGGACAATAAGCAAAGCAAAATTGATAAAACAAAAATAAAATTGACAAAGACAATAAGTAATTCAATTGTTAAGCTACTCATGATGCACTTCGCTACTTTTAATGCATTTTAGTCAAATAATTAAATATAATATTCATATAAGTGATGAATCATATTTCTTCAAATATTTAAAATTCTTAATCAATGCTTCTATATATTTTATTTTTGCTTATGCTCAAATAATTTATCATCATTAAAAAGAAAGAGATTATTGCTCTAAGAATTGATTCTAATAATTACAAAATATTAGAGAAAATTATTAATGATTTTAGTTTGAAAAAAGATTTATTGTATTTTAGGAGTAAAATCATAATTTTATCAAGTTCTGATTCGAAAGCCTCAAAAGCAAGAATAAAAAATTTATGATCTATTAGAGATAATTTTATATTTTCTAGATTTATAAATTAAGAAAAAATCAAGTTTTAAGAAAAGGATCAACCTCTAGATTGACCCCGATCAAAAGGGGCTGAATGGCATGCATTTTTGGGATGACCTAGAAGTCGATTTCTAGTGTTCTAAAGGCCAAAAATATAGAACATGGGGTTTTTCGATTTTCTATTACAGAGGTCGATCCCTGCGATAAAAAAACTCCATAATTGCTACTTTTTAGTCCATTTTGGCCATATTTAATGTACATTTAAAGCCCTCTAACGATTCTAATCCTGTCCAGATTTCTTTCTAACACTTATTGAAGATATAAAGACTCAAAAAAAAGAGAAAAAAATAAGAGATTCAAGCATTCATTTCAGTCCTAAGCAAAAATTCCTCTTTAAGCAGAGCAACTTTTATTTTAAGTTCACCAACCCCTCAAAAGCTCATTCAAGTTTTTAACAATCTTGAGAAAAATCAGAAAAGCCTCATCTTTATTATGTAAAATATTTTTAAAGCTTTTATTTACTAATTTAAGGGGCTTGAGTTGTATTTATTGACATTAATTTTTATTCTCTGCTCTTTGAGTTGTTTTAAGTTTTAGAAGGATTTCAAAACTTGAAAAGATTTATCCGAACCTTGAATCAAATTATATTAGATTGGCTTATACCCCAAAAATAAGTGTTCTAGCTTGAGATAGCTCGGATTAGAAGTCTTTAATGTTGTATTCAATTTGAATACATTTAGGAAATTTAAATTCTCAAGTAAGAGCTTAGGAAATGGATGTAGATGTAAGGTTAGCACCGAACTACATAAACCTTGTTTGTTTGTGGTGTGCTTGCCCTCTCTCTATCTTTACTTTATTATATACTTACTCTCTTGGTATTCACTTCTTCTCTACACTTAAAATAATTATCACATATCACTTGCATATTATCACATAATCTTTATAACTCTAAATTAGTTTAAAAATTTTAAAAATCCAATTCACCCTCTCCTCTTAGGTTGCATAGTTGGACAACAAAAGGCTTACCTTATCTCTAGCGATCACCAAATAAAATAAAAAAATAAAAAAATAAGCCTAATATGATGGATGCTTTAAGCAATTATGGTTTTTATTCTTATCAAGAAGTTTTTAGTTAGGTTTAAGTTAATATTTTTTAAATTAATTTAAAAATAAAATAAATAATAAAAATAAAAAAAGAGATTTAGGATTTAGGATTGATCTCACCTAATAAGATTGAAAATTTTCCTCCTTGCCTTAATTTTTTTATTCTTTTACTTTTTTTTCTATAAAATAAATAGAAAAATAGGAAGCATTATTTACAAAATATTAAAAAGATCAAAAATTTTATTTATAATTTATTTATAAGAAAATCAAAGAAATCAAAAAAATTAATACTTGTATCTTTTCCGGTAATGGTGCTAATAATTTGAAAAAATCATGATATTGTCATTAAGATACCATATTTATTAGTTTAATTTTGACTTTTTAAAATAATTAAAAATACATAGATAGTAGCGAGTCGAATCGAATCCATAAGAATGGCAATGCTTTTAGATTTAAAATTTTTAATTTTATAAAATAAAAAAATTAAAAAAAATAAAATTATAAATAAAAAATAAAATTAAACAGTGTAGAAAAATAAATTTGATACTAAGATCTACTATTTAGATCTTAGCATCTACTTATAATAAAATTAAAAAAATAATTAAAATAAAAAGCATGAGTTTAAATTTATAGTAAAAATAAAAAATATGAATTTAAATTTCTAATAAAAATAAAAAATATGAATTTAAAGAATAAAAAAATAAATTTTATATTAATTTAAAATTTAAAATTTAAATATATAAAATTAAAAAAATAAATAAATAAATAAAAAGTAGAACAGATGTTCTTGATCTATCAGTATTGGCATTGAGATGATATAGAAGATCGACTTTTTCTCTCGGTATTATCTATCTCAAAATAATCATTAATTCGAGTTCAATCTTTATTCTATATTATAATTTTTTTTATTAAAGATATTAAATTTTGAAGGTCCAAAATTTTTAAATAAATATTAAAAGAAAGAATTTTTTTTTTAATTTATCGATATAAGACCAATAGAATAGTATAGGATGTCCCATCGAAAAGCCTGGGTTTCAGCCTAGTTCAATGTTTAAATCCTTCTTAAACTCTGCTTTCATAATCGTGCATCAAGCCACGTGAAGTCATGCATCTTCGACCACTCTCAGCATTTAATTCCAGCTACTACGTTCGTGCCAGCTAGCTATACTCCCACGCGAAGCCATCAGCAACTCACGTCACGTATACATCAGCGCATTCTCTTAAGTCTCCACGTGCAGCAACCAAGCCTATCTATGCTTTCCTTTGGCTCCATGTACAAACGCAAGCCATTATGAGGAGCAAAACCTTTTTTCCCCATTAATAGCCTTAAATGCACGTGAGCCCCATTTGGATTGAATTTAATTT
The DNA here is from genome assembly GCA_006176705.1 of Cocos nucifera. Taxonomy (NCBI): domain Eukaryota; kingdom Viridiplantae; phylum Streptophyta; class Magnoliopsida; order Arecales; family Arecaceae; genus Cocos; species Cocos nucifera. The sequence goes on along the minus strand of QRFJ01002560.1, from coordinate 623,025 downwards.
TTTTTTTTGAATTTAGATTAAATTTAAACTAATTTTAGATCCAAATTTAATTTTTCTTTGACTCTCTATTCAGGATCTTTTTTGAGTCCGATTTACTTTTATTTTTTTATAATAACCATAAAAATAAGTTTTTTTCATTTATAATTATATTTTTTAAAATAAATAAATAAAAATATTAATTTTTAAAAATAAAAATAAATTAATTCATAAATTAATACTTTTATTGATAAATTTATGGTACTTATCAATTATCCAAGAAATTGAGAACGAAGAGAATGTTTAGAAAAGAAAACATATATGGAAGATCTATTTATAGATGAAGCTTATAATAGATTAATGGTGACAGCCATAACAGAATATCAGTAGGCTATTCAGGCCACTCAGAGTTTGTTACAGAGAGTGGGCTACTGTTTATCGTGACTTACTGGTAGTTAGATATTATTTGCTGGAGTTTAGATAAAGGTCAGATGCTTCCAAGCTTGATCATAAATTATTTGTCCTGAGGTTAAGCTATTGAGGCTTAAGGTCGGATGGACTAAGCTTGAAGATCGGTATTTGGATAGAGAGTGATGAGTTTGTAGATCAAGTTCTGGATTTGAACCATGATAGAACTGTTTCAACTATTTTTAGAAGCTCATTCATCTTCAAGATCCGTCGATGATGGAAACTGGTACCTCATATTAGGAAATATATTCTAAAGCCAATCATCTAAATTGTAGATAATTGGAATCAGTGTATGAATTATCAAATAATAATAGTTATTTGACTTATTGATCATCAAAGATCTATCTTCCTTAAATGAACTCCTAAGTTATGATGAAGTCCTTAGAATCATACTCAATTGATAAAGAAAAATTTATCATATGGTTCTTAAATTATTTACGATCAAATGATAAATTATTAACAAGGACGATAACTTGTCGAGTATAAGTTGTTGTATGCCATATGCGTTAGTTGTCCTCATAATCAGTAGTGTGAAGACACTAGTATGGCATCTAGATGGGATGTAGGAGTACATCTGCATTGAACGTGATCAATGGAGTACTCTTCTATCAAGAGTAGCTAGGTAAGGCCAATGGGTATATGTCATTCTGACCTAAGATCACTATGGTGACTTGCAAGCAATTTACTGTATCTTGGTACTAACCTACCTATATTTCTAATACAGTAATAAAAATTTTTTAAGTACAGTTAAGTACTTGTAGAGTTAGTGTGTGAGTCAAGATGAGATTGACCACTTCTAATTAACTTTAAGAAGTGAATGTCTTGCTGTGTTTCAATTTAGCAAAACCTAAGTCTGGATAATCTCCATGAAGAGTCATGAAATTTATAAAATTTTCAGACATAATATGGATGACTTATATGAGCGTTGACAGCTAACTCGATGTCATCCTGAGCATTATTGATCAAAAGAATGAATTATACGATAACCATGGGTCAGGATTCTAAGAATATTGCTTTGTATATATTTGACCTATCCGAACATTGGGTATCATTGCTAGATATTAATTTTGATTGGTATAGAAATTAATTTCTGTACTACCAGCTTAGGTTCGAACCTATGGGGTCATACAAATAAGAGGTTATTACCTAATCAAATGGTTGATCAATGATTGAGAATCATTCAGTGACTAAATTATCAATGCGATTGATGATCGATCAAGTGCAAGTTTTGCAGAAGGATTGATTAGCAATTAGATTCCTAATTGACTCAATTTGATTGAGTAATTGGGCTGAGATCAAGCCTAATTAAATTAAATTTAATTAGAATTAGTTTGGACTTAGTTAGATTAAGTCCAATTAATTTATTGGATAAGCCAATTACAAGGAAAAAATAAGTTCTTATTAGATTAGGACTTGAGTGCACCTAATTTCTAATTGATTTAGGATTTAAATCAAATTTAAATTTAGTTTAATCTGATTTAATTAGACTTTTAATTAGATTAGGATTACTTTTTAATTAGGTTGACTCAAATCTAATTAGAATTGGATTCAAAATGTTTTGACCTAGTCTAAATTAGAGAGTCCTAGTTTAACTAAGACTTCTCCTTATTCCCTTGCACTTAAGAAGGAAACACCCCATGCCCACTTTAGAAGTTTTATGTTTTTCTCATGTTAAGAAAGCTCTCCATGCCCACCACATCTGATGGTATTGGGAATTAAAATTTGAATTTTGAATGGTGTTTGAATTAGCCAAACATAGAAAGTATTAGGTAGAGTTTTAAATTGTTAAAACTCTTCTAATCTCTTTTGGAATTTTTCCCATGTCTCCCTATTATTTTGTGTGTCCTTTCTCTTATTGATTTTCAACGAGAATACCTGATGCTACATGCCATTTTTTTAGGGGAAGCATCCAAGAGTTAGACACCCCCCCAAACTCCTTGGTTAGAATCCTATTTAGATTAAGTTTGACCTAGTCTACCTTTCAAGAGATGGCGCCACTTTTATAGGGGGTGGGGGCATGAGAAACATCAGGGATTCTTCACGTAAAAACTAGAGAGAAGGCGAGAAAAGGCATGGAGGATGAGCACTCCAAGATTCCTGGTGTGGCCTCTTCTTTGGACAACCTAATCTCATGTCCTGTTGAGAGGAACTTGAAGAGAATAAAATCTTCTTTTAAGGTTTCCTCTAGATCCTATTTCTTCTTCATCTTTTGAGATTATTTTCATAGGAGAGATTAGAGAGAATGGGTCAGAAAGCATGGGTGGATGGATGCTCCAAGTTTTTGGGCATTCAGATTTCTTTTGGACATGATTTGATTATGTCCTAATGAGAAGAAAAGAAGAGAAGATGGTCTTCTCTTAAGATTTCTTTAAGAAACCTTTTCTTCTGAATATTTAAGGAATTTTTCTATGAGAAAAAATAGAGAGAAAGGAACCTAGAGTATGGAAAAATAATAGAGGAGAAGGTCTCCTCTTGTCCTGGCATGAAAATGTTTTCAAGATATCAATGGTTAATATCCTAAAAGAGAATATGTGTCTTCTCTTTAGATCTTTTCTTAAGCCTTTTCTTATCATATTTTTGGAAGATCCAAGGGTTGGACCTCTCCTTTAATCCTTCTTCTAATCTTTATCTCTTAGATTGTCCAAGAGATTCAAAAATAATGTTTTAGATTGACCATCAGGAGAGATCCACGAGAAGCTAGCACCTCGAGTGGATCTTCATTCGACGAACCTTCGATCAGAGTGGCAACCTTGTATGGATAACTTATAAAAATCAAACGTGCTCTGTGGCTCCAAGCAACAAGGACAACATCAGATATCAGCTGCGGTGTTCTCGACCCATGCAAAGGTGAAAGATATGATCTCCTTTCTGATCTAGATTCAATCTAGGATTTCTAGAATTGTTCTAGAACTTAGGTATTGATATGATCAATACCAATCTTTATTTATTTTTTAGATTTATGCTTGCATCATGATATGTCATAGGTCCTAGATGTAGGATTTAGTAATTAGATCACATACATATTATAGGTTAAATAGTTTAATCTATATCTTTCACTGCGTATTGTTTCAATTTTTGAAATGTATGCATGAAATCCTACATGTTTTTCAATAGTGGTATCAGAACATCTAGGTTCTTTTTTGATATGATCATATATGCTTTAAATAAATCTAAAAATAAAATTTTAAAGATTGTACATACTAACATAATGTTGTCCTGTTATAAGGTTAATCCCTTACAATGAAAAGGTTGTTCTAGTATGTGCTGATCTAAATTTTTAAATCATGAATAAGTTAGATATGATCTAAAAAAATTTATAATTTATTTTTTTAATTTTAAATTTAAAATTAAATAGATATTTGATCTATTATATATTATTTAGATTAGATCTAAATAATATTAGATCGCATATACTAATTATAAGGTTGTCCTGCTGTAAGGTTTATCCCTTATAATAGAGAGATTGTCCTAGTATGTGATAACCTAAATAATCTAAATCATAAATAAGTTAGATAAGATCTAAAATAATTTATAATTTATTTTTAAATTTTAAATTTAAATATAAATAATTTATGATCTGATCCATATGACGTGTTTTATGTTTTAAATCTAGATCCTCTAGTTGCATATGTTGATATGTAGCTCTTATTTTAAATCTAGAATGTATATGTATGACATATATGCTTTATAGAATTTAAATTAAGAACTTACTTTCTACAAAACTCTAGATTCAAAATCCTAGGATACGATCTAAATATTGAAACAAATTAGATCTAAAATCATGAATTGAATATGATTCAATGTAAATTATTTACATGTTGAAAATATTTTAAAACATGAAATTAGAAATTAATTCTAAGGTTTCAAATCCCAACTCATAAGCCTTAAACTTAATTGAGAATTAAGTGATTGTTTAGGATCTAGATTTGTGATTTGAAGATCCTAAGATAATTTCATAAAACATGGGTTAAAGGATAATGGGTTAGCTTTGATTAGGTCATTAACTAGGTTAAACCTAGGATTAGATTAAATATGGACTAAGTTAAGAAATTGAACAAACCTAATTAATAATTAATTAGGATTAGGTCATTTCTTTTCTATAGATCAATTCAATAGTTGCAGTTGATTAAAGTCCATACATCTAACAAATGGATACTGATCGTGGCTCAGTGGTTGAGCCCAAGTCTTTAGATAGATCAAATCAAAATTGATAAATCGATTGATGTCTAAGATAAGTCTAATATTTTTAGATCGATAGTTTTTAATTGGCAGCCCACTTACCTAGCTATTTCTGATGGTGTCTAAGACAAGTCTTGGTAGACCCTCCCACTGATCTCACTTATCTGACCAATATGGTTAATCAGCCTTTGATTAGGTTGCTCATTGATTCATGCTAATCCATGTCACATAGAAATTAGTGAGACTAATTTTATTCGGTGAGACTGATTTAGGTGCCCATAGACCGTAATTGATCCTAGTCCTCATTAATGACTTGAGAAGTCAGTGGAAGAATTTAACTTTGTGAAGTCAATGGAAGTAATTTGATCCATGTCTTCTCTATCCTTAAATCATAAATAATTTAAATCCTCTAAAATTATTAGATCCTTAAAATGATAAAGTTATGAAGATAACTGAGTCATAGCCTCCCTTTAAGATGTTTGATAATGGGTTCAATAGTCTGGGTGGACATTGGAGATGCCTTACACTTACTGTTCATTAAGATATTGGTATTATCATTCATCATATGATGATTTGATCATACTCTCGGGATGGCAATCAAGTTAGTCAAAGCTTTCCTCAGGTCTGGTCATTATTCGTTTGTTACATCGAACTCTATCATGTTAATAGTTGGACCTAACCGGGACTTTCAGTGAAGGCACCTTAGGCTTGTTGAAGAGAAGCCTGAGGCAAAACCTAATTACTAGAAATTATTTAAAAAAATAATTGATTGACAACCTATCCATAGGTACACATGGGTTAGCCAGAGCTTTTCTCAGGCCCATATGCAAACTATGTGGATTCTAATACCTACTAGAGAATTAAAGTAATTCTTGAATTAGAGGTAGAGGCTACCAATTTACGCAAAATAGTGAAAGAACTTTAAGACTAAAGTCCAAGTCTTTAGGCTTCAAATAATTCATATACAATAGATCATTATTCTCTTTTCTTTAAATAAAGCTAAACCCTAATTGCTCCGATCATTGTTAGATAATGATGTATTTATGGGATCCAACTTCGATAATTAATTAGTATAAGAAGTTGAATTTGGTTCAGTGGTACAAATGGGTTCGTGTTGGGGCTTCTAACTCTAATGAAAATAAAAGATCTAAGACTAAAACTAATATCAGGCAAAGTGCTTCTACTACTAGAAGCAAGGTCATAGGAAGAAAAATTATCTTGCTTCCCCTGACCACAATGATAGGATTGGTGTACAGAGCAGAAGCATGGATTTCAAAGCAAAAAACATGAAATCATATAAACCAAATCCGAACCCTAGGACCACCTCATTAGCAATTAAATCATATAACATGTATTTATAACATAAAAGAAAGTATTAGAACATATCTCTTATCGCTAAATCCTAAATTGATCCTGATCATCGGTAGCAGTCCGTTAAGGTTTCCACCAGGTGCCCAGGTGTTCATCCTCCAACATTGATTCACACAGAGACTTGATCAAGACACCAGCACCTCTGATTTATATAATTAAAGTTCTAATAATAAGAACTTTTATTATAAGGGCAAGACCTTCTTAAGCCTTTATGTCACCTTCCTTGCCTCTCCTTATCTATCTTTCTTTTTTCTTTTGTCTTCCTAATTTTCCTTCCTAATCTCTTAGTCTTAAGATGACTTCTTATCCCTATAATGACAAGGTCTAGAGAAGAGAAGGGAAGAAAGAAAATTGGACAAAAAAAAAATTTGTAAGAAAGAAAAGATAATGTTCACACCCACCGGACTCTTGATGCGCACCCTTATTTACAATGTACGTAGGGGTGGCATCTAAAAATCTCACACCCTTCTCATATCAATATCTCACACCCCATCATCAAATCTCACACCCATCTAAATTTTGCACTATTTAAAATTACATAGAATTAGTCCAAGAGATGCCTTAAAATAGAAGGACTCTTCGGACTAATTCTACGTAGTTTTTCTATGAAGAGTCACGATGCATAAATATATGGCACCATAATTCAAAGGTTTGAATCAAATTAGATGGCCATCTAATGGCTCTTAAAGGGACGCCCATTCATCAAGAAGGCGTGGAGACGTACTTTGAATAGTCAAAGTTCCAAGAGGCGTAAAGAAGAAGTGGGCGGCAAGGAGTCCAAAGCGGCAAGGACTCATGGGCGATAAAACATCTTGGGCAAAATGAAAAAAGAGAATTTCATCTGCAAAAGGATTCTTCTACACCCCATATCTGATATCCACACCAATATAAAAATTTATGTGACATAACAATATTGAAAAAGTCAAAGAAGATGGGCGTCAACTTATTTCATGCGCCAAAGAGTCCTTTGCGCATGAAAGACTTTCCACGCATAAGAGAGAGACTCTCTGGCATGTGGGATGTAGGTATGTGGTGCCCAATCTAAAGCCCAATCAATCTAAATTAATCCAACTCAAGACCAAATCCTATTTGGCTCAAATCGGATCTTAATTAGCCCAAATCGAAAGCTGATTCGAATCCAATTCGAAAACAAGTGCTAGGGTTTGCAACATATGCTAGCATGTTCATCTTGCAAACATGGTCTAATCCAATTAGACCCTTAATCAATTCTCTTTATGTGTGACCCATTGGGTTTTACATCTAACCAGTAGTGAGTCTGGGTGTGATTTGACCTAATCTGATTAGAACTCAACCAAAATGATTTAGGTCAAAACCAGCCAACCCAATTTGACTTAATTTAGAACACTTTCTAATTTAATAATTAAATTAAAATTTTAATTTAATCAAACCCATAAAACATGATTGACATCTAGCAACGTATCATGACTATCCAGAAGATGTGAAATTTTGATGAAAATACCAAAAATATCCTTCAGTGAAAATTACCGTGCCACTAAATCCTTCGATCTCCCTGCATCCTGAATATGACTCTGGATATGAAAATATGTCAACCCTAATATCATATTTATTTCTCTTTCAATCTTATGATAATGATTTATTTAATGAAATATTAGAAACTATTTCTAATTATGCTTTGATCAAAGTCTTCCTGAATCATCATTTGTTTGAAGCAAATGGAATGCGATTTCCTCTTACCAGGAGAGATCAATTCCATGTTAACCTACTCACAACCTTCATATATATAATCTACCATATCCAGATCATCCCGTACATAAATGAGTCATGAATGAGTATGAACCAAAATATGGATATATATATATATAAGATTCTATGGTAGTTTCATATCAAAGGATTATATGCATAAATTCCACTATTAGAATCATCTATTGACATGTAGATAAGACTCTATTAGATATTCTCAATTTGGATCAATTCAGTGAACTCATTCTCTAATGAGCACTCACATTCTTATATTAGTGTCATACATAAGTTATTATGAGATCAATCATCCTCTCAATCAAGCATACAAAGAATGTGCTAGTCTTATCGAAAAACATTTATCCCTAACTCAATGTCCCATTGACTAAAAATATTTAAATTAGGATTTTAAGATTTTAGGCCTAACTAGTATGATCTCATCATAATCCTAAAATCATAGCCCTAATTTATAGAATTCATCATAATCTTAAATAAATAATAAGACACTACATATGATGAAATAAATGCCTTTATTTATTAAAAAAAATGTCATTACATGAGTCTGGAAGATAAAGAACATCCCAATAAATTAGCTTGAGGGCATATTCCTTTCAATCTCCCACTTGCACTAAAGCCAATCACCCTTATATTTTAATCCCATATAATCAAGGTGGCGATCAAACAGTTGCAGTGGTAAAGCCTTAGTGAATGGGTCTGCTATGTTGTTCTTTGTGTCCACTCGTTCTATGACTACATCATGTCTTTCAATAATTTTTCGAACGAGATGGAAGCATCTCAGAATGTGTTTGGATTTATGATGAGACCTTGGTTCCTTTGCTTGAGCTACAGCTCCAGTATTATTACAGTAAAGTGGTACTGGATTATTAATTTTAGGAATAACTCCCAATTCAGTGATAAACTTCTTCATCCAAACAGCTTCCTTAGCGGCTTCACTTACAGCTATGTATTCTACTTCAGTGGTTGAGTCAGCTACCGTTGGTTGCTTAGTACTTTTTTAACTTACTGCTCCACTGTTCAGAGTAAATACATACCCTGAAATGGATTTGCTATCATCTATGTTTGATTGAAAACAAGAATTAGAATATGCTTCTAATTTAAGATCAGAACCTCCATATACTAGAAAAATATCTTTAGTCCTTCTCAAGTACTTAAGAATATTTTTCACAGCTTTCTAATGATCCTCTCCTGGATCAGCTTGAAATCTACTTGCAATGCTTAAAGCATAAGCAACATTAGGCCTTGTACATAACATGGCATACATTATTGATCCAACAGCCGAAACATAAGGAATAGAACTCATTCTATTTCTCTCTTCAGGTGTCTTAGGAGACATCTTTTTAGAGAGATGTATGCCTTGACTCATGGGTAAATAACCTCTTTTACTCCCATCCATACTGAATCTTTTCAGTATTAAGTCAATGTACCTTGATTGGGACAAGCCTAGCATCCTCTTAGATCTATCTCTATAGATCTTTATTCCTAGTATATAGGATGCTTCTCCCAAATCTTTCATGGTAAACTTATTTGATAGCCATAATTTGACTGATTGTAACATTGGGATATCATTCCCAATGAGTAGTATGTTATCTACATATAGAACTAAGAAGACTATGGTTCTTCCACTAGTTTTTTTGTACACACATGGTTCATCAACATTCTTGATAAAACCAAATTCTTTTACTGTTTCATCAAAACGGATCTTCCAATTCCTTGATGCTTGCTTTAATCCATAAATGGATCTCTTAAGCTTGCATACCTGATTTGATTTTTCATTTGACTCAAATCCCTCTGGCTGTGACATATAGACCTCCTCCTTAAGGAAACCATTAAGGAAGGCAGTCTTTACATCCATTTACCATATTTCATAATCGCGGTATACTACTATAGCAAGCAAAATCCAAATAGATTTGAGCACGGCAACAGGTGAAAATGTTTCATCATAATCAATCCCCTGTTTTTGCCTAAAACCCTTAGCCACCAATCTGGCCTTATAGGTTTCTATTTGACCATCAACTCCAATCTTTTTCTTAAAAATCCATTTGCATCCAATAGGGTTTATATCCTCTGGTGCATCCACCAAAGTCCATACTTTATTGGTGTGCATGGATTCCATTTCGGATTGCATGGCAACCAGCCATTTGTAAGAGTCCTTACTTTTGACTGCTTCCGCATAGGTCAGAGTTCATCATGTTTAATGACTTGAGCTTCATTATTCTCAATAATGAAACCATACCTCACAGGTGTATTTCGTACTCTTTTAGACCTATGGATAGGAGTTGTGTGTTCTGGTTCTTTTATATGATTATTTGGTTAAGAAATTTCTATTTGTTTTTCTTGAACTTCACTAAGTTCAATATTTCTGCCACTGCCCTTTTCTAGGATAAATTCTTTTTTCCATAAAAATAGCATGCCTACTTACAAATACCTTTTATTCAATAGGATGGTAGAATATATATCCTATACTATTTCTAGGATATCCTATAAATAAACATTTATCTGATCTAGCATCAAGTTTATGTCCGAAATTTTTTTTGACATAAGCTAGACAACCCATATCTTAAGATACTTAAGATTAGGTTTCTTACTCTCCATATGTCATATGGAGTACTAGATAAAGATTTAGAAGGAACTCTATTCAAGATGTAAATTGCAGTCTCCAGAGCATGACCCTAGAAGAAAATAGGTAAATTAGTGAAGCACATCATGGACCATACCATATCTAATAAGGTATGATTTTTTCTTTCAGCTACACCATTTAATTATGGTGTATAAGGAGGTATCCATTCAGAGAGAATTTCTTCACTTTAAGATAGTCTAGAAACTCACTAGATAAGTATTCTCCTCCCCAATTAGATCGAAGGACTTTTATACATTGTCCAATTTATTTTTCGACCATACATTGATACTCTTTAAATTTATCAAAGGCTTCTGATTTGTGTTTCATAAGATACATATATCTAAACCTAAATAAATCATTAGTAAATGTAATAAAATAAGAGTATCCTCCTCTGGCTTGAGTTATCATAGGACCACATACATCCGTATGTACAAGTCCTAATAACTCATTTGTCCTTTCTCTATGTCCATTAAATGGAATCTTGGTCATTTTACCCATGAGGCATGATTCACAAGTTCCCAATGATTCATAATCAAAAGGATCAAAGAACTTTTCTTTGTATAACTTATTAATCCTAACCTCACTAATATGACCTAATCGACAATGCCAAAGTAAAGTATTATTTATGTCATCTCTCTTACATTTTCTATTTTCATCAATATGAAATATATTATCATCCAAACATAGAGTCAACAAATCATTGTTAAATATGCCAAAATAAATATTTTTATTAGAATATTTGATCGAGCAACCTTAAGACTATAACCTTGTTTTAATAACAAGGGTATGGATATAATATTTCTAATGATCTTAGGCATATGATAACAATTTATAAGCTCTAAGATCTTCCTATAAGGTAACTTCAATATATTTGTCCCTATAGCTTTTGCTTGGATAGACTCTCCTCCAGCGCCATAAAGCTTGAAGTCATCTTTCTTCAAACTCTTAATTTTCTACAGCCCCTGCAAAGATTTGCAGATATGAAAACCACAGTCGGTATCTAATACCTAAGAATTTGAAATAAAAGAATTTAATGATAATATAATATGTATCTCATACATACCTTTAGGTGCATTATTTGCACCAGACTTCACAGTTGCAAGGTAAGCCTTGCAATTTCTCTTCCAATGGTCTGCTTTGCTGCAGTGAAAATAGGTCGTTTGTTCGAAGACCTTCTTCCCCTTTTTCTTCTTATTTATACCATTTTTAGGATTCAACCATCTTTTTAAACCCTTTTTGCCTGCCTTCTTCTTGGAGATCCCTTCCATAAGAAGAAGAGGAGCCTTATCTTTCTTGATATGGCTTTTTGCTGTCTTGAGCATATTTAACAGCTCAGATAATGAAGAATTCAGTTTGTTCATGTGATAGTTCATGACAAACTAAGAAAATGATTCTGGGAGTGATTGTAGGATCAAATCCTGACTTAACTCTCCATCCATTACAAAACCTAATTGACTTAATCGAGTGATTAGGTCAATTACCATCAAAACATGATTTTGTATAAATGTTCCTTCTATCATTCTTGCACGAAATAATTACTTAGATATCTCATATCTAGCAGTCCTACTATGCTCTCCATAAAGCTCTTTTAGATTGAGCAATATGGACTGAGTGTCCATGCTATCATGCTGCCTCTGTAATTCATTATTCATAGAGGCAAGTATGATGCATTTGACAGTAAGAAAATCATTTTGCCACATCTTGTATGTGGACTTATCTTCATCCGTGGCATCATTTTCTAACGGCTTAGGATCAGGAGTATCAAGAATATAGGAGAGTTTTTCTTGACTGAGTACTATTTTTAGGTTTCTTCACCAGTCAACATAATTTTGATCAGTCAATTTATTTGAATCCAAAATTGAACGTAATGAAAGTGAAGAAGCCATTTAATCTACATAATAAAGAACAATATATAAGCAAACAATTCATAATGATAAAACATAATTAAATTAGGACTTTAATTTAATTATGTCTTAATTATGTCTTCCACTAAAAATCATAACCCTCTTATTGATTTTCTTAGTAAGAATAAGATCCTAATTCCCTATAAAAGTCTTGTGGTTGCACAACAAACATATTATAAGTTCAAAGATAGGAAACTCTTTCCAATTGCATTTTATGCAACTCTCAAAAACTTTTGCCTCTAAAACATTAATAGTCTTGTGTTAGCATAACAAACTTTAATGTTTTAGTTTAAGTAGAATCCTTCATTTCTATATAGTCAAAATTGAAATATAACTACTTTTGTGGTTACACAACAAAATAGTATATTCAAAATACTGTAAGCATCTCAATGCACTAGATTAATATTACATCTTTTCCCATGATAGATCTTGTGGTTACACAATAGAACTAACATGATTCTGGACGTAATAAGAAACTAGTATGAAGGAAGGCTTTAATGTAGTGAATATAATATTAAGTATTTCAATCTAGAATTAAATTAATCAAATCGGCTAGGTAAATAGGAGAGAAATGGGAGTCCCCTCGTTGCTTTTCTTAGATATCAATAAATTGGCTAGGTCAGACAACAGAACCAATTAAAAAATTATGTTCTCTTTACCAATCAAGAACCATTTTTCCTAGACACCGATTGATCAATTAGACATCCTGACTGATTCAGCTAAAGATTAATTACACTACAACTTAATATAATTTTTTTTTTATAGAGGGATTTAAATGGTCTCAATGCACATATTGATTTAAAACAAACAAAATGCATAATAGCATTAATTATGATAATATATATATATATATATTAACTTGTATAATTATTCTAGGACAACCATCATTATATAGTGAATACTTTTAACTATATATCAGGGCAACTTTTATAGAATAATATATACAACATAATCTCATTATGATATGAAAAAGAATATGATCTCATCATATAAATTAAAAATTGCTAAAAATATTATATCATATTTTTTATTTATGCTATTATACTATAAGCAAAGCATTATATGATTTAACCTAATAAGGCTTGCTCTGATACCACTGATAGGATTGGTGTATAGGATGGAAGCACGGATTTCAAAGCAAAAAATATAAAATCATATAAATCAAATCCAAACCCTAGGACCATCTCATTAGCAATTAAATCATATAACATGTATTTGTAACATAAAAGAAAGTATTAGAACATACCTCTTATCGCTAAACCCTAAATTGATCCTGATCGTCGATAGCAGTCCGTCCGGGTTTCCATCAGGTGCCCATGTGTTCACCCTCTAATGTTGATCCACATAGAGACTTGATCAAGACACCAGCACCTCTGATTTATATAATTAAAGTTCTAATAATAAGAACTTTTATTATAAGGGCAAGACCTTCTTAAGCCTTTATGTCACCTTCCTTGCCTCTCCTTATCTATCTTTCTTTTTTCTTTTATCTTCTTAATTTTTCTTCCTAATCTCTTAGTCTTAAGATGACTTCTTGTCCCTATAATGACAAGGTCTAGAGAAGAGAAGGGAAGAAAGAAAATTGGACAAAAAAAAAACTCTTGTAAGAAAGAAAAGATAATGTTCACACCCACCAGACTCTTGATGTGCATCCTTATTTATAATGTACGAAGGGGTGCCATCTAAAAATCTCACATCCTTCCCATATCAATATCTCACACTCCATTATCAAATCTCACACCCATCTAAATTTTGCACTATTCAAAATTATGTAGACTTAGTCCAAGAGGTGCCTTAAAATAGAAGGACTCTTCGGACTAATTCTATGTAGTTTTTCTATGAAGAGTCGCGATGCATAAATATATGGCGCTATAATTCAAAGGTTTGGATCAGATTAGATGGCCATCTAATGGCTCTTAAAGAGATACCCATTCATCAAGAAGGTGTGGAGATGTACTTTGAATAGTCAAAGTCTTAAGAGGCATAAAGAAGAAGAGGGCGACAAGGAGTCCAAAGCGGCAAGGACTTATGGGCGACAAAACATCTTGGGCAAAAAGAAAAAAGAGAATTTCATCTACAGAAAGATTCTTCTATGCCCCATATCTGATGTCCATGCCAATATAAAAATTTACGTGACATAACAATATTAAAAAAGTTAAAGAAGGTAGGCCCCAACTTATTTCATACGCCAAAGAGTCCTTTGCGCATGAAAGACTTTCCACGCATAAGAGAGAGACTCTCTGGCACATGGGATGCAGGTATGTGGCACCCAATTTGAAGCCCAATCATTCTAGGTTAATCTAACTTAAGACCAAATCCTATTTGGCTCAAATCGGATCTTAATTAGCCCAAATTGGAAGCTGATTTGAATCCAATTTGAAAATAGGTGCTAGGGTTTGCAACTTATGCTAGCATGTTCATCTTGCAAACATGGTCTAATCCAATTAAACTCTTAATCAATTCTCTTTATGTGTGACCCATTGGATTTCACATCTAACCAGTAGTGAGTCTGGGTGTGATTTGACCTACTCTGGTTAGAACTCAACCAAAATGATTTAGGTCAAAACCAACCAACGCAATTTGACTTAATTTAGAACACTTTTTAATTTAATAATTAAATTAAAATTTTAATTTAATCAAACCCACAAGACATGATTGACGTCTAGCAACGTATCATGACTATCCAGAAGATGTGAAATTTTGATAAAAATACCAAAAATACCCTTCAGTGAAAATTACCATGCAACTAGATCCTTCGATCTCCCTGCATCCTGAATATGACTCTGGGTATGAAAATATGTCAACCCCAATATCATATTCATTTCTCTTTCAATCTTATGATGATGATTTATTTAATAAAATATTAGAAACCATTTCTAATTATGCTTTGATCAAAGTCTTCCTGAATCATCATTTGTTTGAAGCAAATGGGATGCAATTTTCTCTTACCAAGAGAGATCGATTCCTTATTAACCTACTCACAACCTTCATATATATAATCTACCATATCCAGATCATCCCATACATAACTGAGTCATGAATGAGTATGAACCAAAATATGGATTTATATATATAAGATTCTATAATAGTTTCAGGTCAAAGGATTACATACACAAATTCCACTATGAGAACCATCTATTGACATGTAGATAAGACTCCATTAGATATTCTCAATTTAGATCAATTCAGTGAACTCATTCTCTAATGAGCACCCACATTCTTGTATTAGTGTCATACACAAGTTATTGTGAGGTCAATTACCCTCTCAATCGAGCATACAAAGAATGTACTAGTCTTACTAGAAAATATTGATCCCTAACTTAATGTCCCATCGACTAGAAATATTTAAATTAGAATTTTAAGATTTTAGGTCTCATTAGTATGATCTCATCATAATCCTAAAACTATTGCCCTAATTTATAGGGTTCATCATAATCTTAAATAAATAATAAGACACTGCATATGATGAAATAAATGCATGTATTTATTAAAAAAAAAATCATTACATGAGTCTAGAAGATAAAGAACATCCCAATAAATTGGCTTGAGGGCATATTCCTTTCACTCAATAGGTTGAACTAGAGAAAAAAGCAAAGATTTGCTCATCAAGGATATTATATTATAACATCCTGTTATTTCTGTATTTGAATTTCTACTACGTAGGTATTAGATACCAGTAGTCTTATGCAATTCGTTGCAAGGACTTCAAGTAAGTAGAAAATTTTTGAAAAATGGTAAGAGATTCTCAAATGTTTAGGATGGAAGTCATGTTCCAATCCTAGCTTTAAAAATTATCGAGCTAATTTTCAATACAAATATTGTCATTTAGAGTGACTATCATTATTGTCCATCATTTATAATGAATGTAATCTTTGATGGCCTTTTGGCCAAAGATGATCATCATTTATTAATAAAAATAGATTATCATGATATCATTGTGAATGATGTTACAATAATGTGTGGACAATAAAGAAAAACTATATATTTTTTTATCACAACCTGTTAAGTGTAATGTACACATCTAATTAAACATCCTAAGTTAGATTATGTCATGGATGTCTATCTTTGGCATTTAGGCTTGGTCATGCTAATAAGAACAAGAGAAATAGGTTAACTTAAGAGGAAAATCTTGACATCAATGATTATGAATTATTGTCAATCTGTGAGTCTTGTCTTCTTGGAAAGATGATAAAGTCATCTTTTACTTGAAAAGATGAATGAGCTGATGAAGTTCTAAGTCTTATACATAATGATATATATGAACCTATGAATTTAAGTGTTAGAGATGGATATCAATATTTCATTATGATTATAGACGATCTATCTTGGTATAAGTACGTCTAGTCTGAATTATTTGAAATGTTCAAACGATTCTATAATAAAATAGAAAAATAAACTGAAAAAAGTATTAGAACTCTTCGATCAGATCGAGGAGGTGAATACTTATCCAATGAGTTTTTTGACATATCTAAGAGAGAATATGGTTCTCTTATAGTAGACTCCTTCTGAAACATAGTGTATCAAAAAGAAGAAATCGAACTTTGTTAGATATAGTTCGATCCATGAAGGGATTTATGAGTCTACCTGCTTCAAGGTTATGTTCTTGAGACTACTTATTTTACTCTGAGAATTTATTCTGAGTAAATCTGTCACAAAGACTCCATATGGGATATAGACAGGATATAAACCTAGACTCTCTCATCTTCGAATTTGGGATTGTTTGGCCTACATCAAATATTTGCATGCAGATAAACTTAGACCCTAGTCCTATAGGTGTATGTTTATAAGGGTTATTAGTTCTACTATGCTGAAGAACATAAAATATTCATCAGCAGTAGGGCATTTTTTTTGTAAAAGAAGTTTCTTAGAGAAGAAATTGATACCTATCAAATTGAACTTGAGAAAGTTTGATTGGTAGAAAGAATTGACATAATCTAATAAATCTACAGAACTGAATTTGATCAAATCAAACCTGAAGCCCATTAATTTGGCACCTTTAAGAAGATCCAGTAGAGTACCACATTAGCTGAATAGATACTTCGATATCTAGATCCAAGATGGCGATCCTATTAAGCTCGATGAGAACAACAAGGATCTGATTATATATATGGATACCAAGCAGAAGTCTGACTCTGAGAAGTGGCTTGAAGCCATGAAATTCGAATTAAAGTCCATGAAGATCAATAATATATGGACACTAGTTGATCTACCTAAAAAGATAAAATCTATTAAGTACAAATGGATTTTCAAAAGAATCAGTGTAGCACAAATAGAAAGGTAGAAATCTATAAAATCTATTTGGCTATCATCTCGAAGTTAGAACATACATTTTGAATGTATGTCTTCATTATGAATGAAGAGAAATACTGCATTTGAAAGTGGGCAAAAGATTCTATAGTGTTATTTCTTGTGCTATCTATGGATGATATTTCTTAATTGGGAATGATATTCTAGAATTATAAGAAATAAAGGTTTAGCTATCATCTTATTTCTCCATGTTCAAGACCAAATATGGTATACTTGAAGGTTTGTAGTGCAGGGTTTCTAGCCTTATTTATAAATTTTTTTAAAAAATATATTAAATATAGTAAAAAATATAATTAATCTAATTAATTATTAACTATTGATTATATCAAAAAATTTTATACATAGGATCTAAATATGATATACATGCTTTGAATTTGAAAAATAAATTAACAGCAGTAAACTATTTACTACTATAGCTACGTGTTTAGAATACGATACCTTACGTGGGTAGTCGATCACCATAATCCAAACATCACTGGAGAGGTCCACTCATCATGATGTAGCCACATAGTATGTCTGGTCTCCACGGATCATCTACACGAGGCTCTTGATTCCGATCGGCTCATCCCAAGTGCTAGCTCGAGGTTTAAAAGCTTCGATGGCTGATTTTGGTCGAACTACTTCGATCTTCATCTATAGATACTTCAAATGCTTCAGATTGCCAATAGACATAGTAGAGAGGTAGAGGAGGTTTTTTCTAAAATTTGGTGGGCTCACAACACTTGTAGCTCACTCAAACTCTTTCCAAATCCTAAGCAAAAACCCTAGGATATGCACACACCCAAAACCATGCGCAAGCTCTCTCTGTACTTTTTTTTTCTTTTGGAATTTTGAGACTCAATTTCTTCATGCAGAAGGGGGACTCATGGAAGTTTTTCCTCTTCTAAAATTTTTGCACATCCCAAGGAGAAACCAATTTAAACTTGCACCAATTTGTGTAGACACCGTGTGGAGAGATGAGATCGAGTTTGTTAGTTCAAATTCAAACACATTTTGAATTTAAACTCTAAACCACCTGATCCTATCCACTAGGGATGTGAGAAAGCTAGGAGCATGCCCATATTTGTGTGAAAAATGAAGCACGAGAACCTTTTTCTCATGAAGAAATGTAGGCGCACAAAAATATGGCGCATGGATAGGAATGAAGTTGGTTTCTTGTTTAAATTTGAATCTCATTCAAACTTAAAAAATTAACTGCCAATCCTTATCCATTTTGGGCATTGAGAAAGTGGGCATGAGACCTCTTTGTGTGTAGGAGAAAAACTCATGAGAACCTTTCTCGTGAATTTAAATGGGCGTTGGAAGAGGACTAGTCAAACTAGTCCAAACTAATTTTATCCAATTGAACCAACCCAAACAAATTTGGCTAGGCCCAATTAGACCAGATTAAATCCAACATAATTAGACTTAATTAAATTTTAATTAAATTAGGAATTGATCAAGCCCAATCTTTGATCAAATCAGAGATCAAACCTCCTCAACGATTAAGTCATCTCATAACTTAATTGGGTCAAATCCAGCTGAATTGAATTCAATTGGACTTGATCCAAAAATAATTACTTCATCAAATTGAGTTAATTAATGATCAAATCACTAATTAAACCTCTCATAAATACTAGGTCCAAATTTGATGGATGTTCGGATAACAAAGTCCATCGATATGAAATCCTGATCAAAGAGTCCCAAATTAGTGGAACTCTTGACCCATGTGCCTAAAATGAGTGGAACTCACGATGATAGAGTCCAGACTCTTGATCATAGAGTTTCAGATAGGTAGGACTTAGAGTTCTAATCTAGTAAGACTCTTGATTGGAGAGTCTCCATCCAGTGGGATTCTTGACCATAGAGTCCCAGCCCGATGGGACTCTTCACCAGCCATCAGATCAAGTAGGAACATCTAGTATATATGACTCCGCAGGTTTGATCCTAAGCCGGTAGCATAGAAACCACTTTCTATACTAATCGATGTGACCATCTAGCAATAGTATCCGACATCCAGATAGGTTGAATAATTGCAATCATAATATTCAAAACCTACGCGAATATGGTTACCGTATAATTCATCCCTTTGATCTCTATGCATAGGATGACTCAGAGTTTAACTGTTAATCTTGAAAGATACATCCAAATCGTGTCTCAAAGTAATTAGTCCTGTGACCCCTCACAAGGACTATCCTGACCAAGATTTTTGCTAAATTAAAACATAATTGAATACAGCTCATGAATTAAAGTGGTCAATCCCATCTTGACTCACACACCGACTCCTCAAGTACTTGACTGTGCCTAGAAACCTTTTATCACCGAATTAGAAGTTCAGATAGTCCGACACCAAAGCACAGTGAGTTGCTTGAAAGTCATAGTAGTGATCTCAAGTTGGAGGGATACTTATACCCATATTCCATCAGAGTAAATCTTGACAGTAAAAAAGCTTCAAAGTTGGTCATATTCAGTACAGATGTATCCCTACATCTCACCTGCATGTCATACTAGTGTCTTCATACTTCTTGATTAAGAGGACAACCAATCCATATGGCACACAATAACCTACACTCAATAAATATTGTCATCCTTGGTAACAATGTATCATTTGGTCACCAACAAGTTTAAGGACTAAATGATAAATCCTCCTTTATCGATTCTAAATAGTCCCAAGGACTTCACCACAACATAGGAGTTTATTAAAAAATAAAAGAATTTATGATGAAATAATATTAAAATAACTTTTATTTATTTATAATTCATATATAAATACAAGAATAAGCACAACCTTCAATAGACTGACGATTGGCTTTGGGATACTATTCCCAACAATCTTCTACTTGGACTAAAGCTAATCGGTGCAGTATCTAATACCCATTTTGATTTGAAATCGTCAAACTCCTTCATCGCAACAGCTTTAGTGAATGGATTGGTCAAGTTCTTCTTTTCATCGATCTTCTGAAAGTTGATGTCACCTCAATCCATGATCTCTTGGATAAGGTGGTAGCAGCGCAGAATATGCTTCGTCCGCTGGTGTGCTTTTGGTTTCTTCACCTGAGTAATGGCTTTAGAACTGTCGCAATAGAGCAGAACCGGACCATCAAGAAAGGATGCCACTTCGAGCTTGATGATGAATTTTTTCAACCACACTGCTTTTTTGACAATATCTGATGTAGCAACATACTCCGCCTCACATACTAAGTCGGCCATGGTGTGCTGCTTGAAAATCTTCTAGCAGATCGCTCCACCATTAAGGATAAACACATATTCTAACACACTCTTGTTGTCATCATGATCAAACTAAAAATTAGAATCTGTAAACCCCATAAGTTTTAAGTCTGACTCACCATAAACAAGCCACTAGTCCTTAGTATTTCTCAAATATTTTAGAATAGTTTTAACAACCTTTCAATGGTTCTCTCCTAAATCAGATTGGTATCTACTCACTATCCCTAGTGAGTACATTACATCTGGTTGTGTACATATCATGGCGTACATGATAGAACCCACTACCGAAGCATATGAAATTCTACTCATATGCTCTCTCTCTCTCTTGAGGTGTTGTCAGATAATCCATCTTTGAGAGAAAAATTTCATGATCTATCGATAGATAGCCTTTCTTGAAATTCTTCATGCTGAACTATTTCAGCATGATATCAATATACGTGGATTGGGATAACCCAAGCAATCTCTTAGATCTATCTTTATAGATCTTCATGCCTAGGATGTAAAAAGCTTCTCCTAGATCTTTCATGGAGAACTATGATGACAGCCAGATTTTTATTTCTTGTAATGCAGGAACATCATTTTCAATTAAGAGAATGTCATCCACATACAATACAAAAAATACTATCGCTGGATCATTAGCCCACTTGTATATGTAGGACTCTTCTCTGTTCTTAACGATGCCATACATCTTGATCGTATTATCAAAACGTATGTTCCAACTTTGAGATGTCCGCTTCAATCCATAAATGGACTTTTGAAGCTTGCACACCTTAAACTCATCTATGGATGTAAATCCTTCAAGTTGTATCATATACATCTCTTCATCTATCTCTCCATTAAGAAAAGCTATCTTCACATCCATCTGCTAGATTTCATAGTTCAAATTGGCAACTATCACAAGCATAATATGAATGAACTTAAATATTGCCATAGGAGAAAACATCTCGTCATAGTCTATACTATAATGTTGATGATACTCCTTGAAAATCAAATGGACTTTATAGATCTCCATCTTTCCATCTGCACTTCTTTTTCATTTGAAGATCCACTTACATCCTATGGATTTTATCCCTTCAGGTGGATCAACTAATGTTCATACATCGTTGATCTTCATGGACTCCATTTTGGATTTCATGGCCTCAAGCTATTTTTCAAAGTCGGATCTCTATATTGCATCCATGTAGGTGATTGGATCCTCATCGTTCTCATCAAATTTGATAGGATCATCATCTTGGACCAAGAAATCATAGTATTGGTCCAATTGACGTGGTACTCTACCAGACCACCTTAAGGATGTAGGTTCACTAGGCTCCGAATTTGATCTAATTAAATTCGGCTTAGGTTTAGCTACTTGTATTGATTT
The DNA here is from genome assembly GCA_006176705.1 of Cocos nucifera. Taxonomy (NCBI): domain Eukaryota; kingdom Viridiplantae; phylum Streptophyta; class Magnoliopsida; order Arecales; family Arecaceae; genus Cocos; species Cocos nucifera. The sequence goes on along the minus strand of QRFJ01002560.1, from coordinate 600,893 downwards.
TTTTACCTACCGAACTTTCTCAAGTTTGACCTTAGAGGCATTAGTCCCTTCAGCAAGAAACTTCTTTTCCAAAAAGATTGCCTTAAAGCTAACAAACACCATTTGCTCATCAGCTAGATAGAAGTAATACCCTTTGGTCTCTTTCGGATATCCTATAAAATAATACTTATCAGACCTAGGTCAAAGCTTGTCCGTTACTAAATGTTTGACATAAGTCGGATACATCCAAATCCTAAGATGCGAGAGTATTGGCTTACGTCCTGTCCATATCTCATATGGTATTTTGAAAATAGACTTACTCGAAATCCTATTCAAAAAGTAACAAGCCGACTCAAGCGCATATCCTCATAAGAAAATCGATAGACTGGTAAACCTCATCATGGATCGAACCATATCCAACAGGGTTCGATTCCTTCTTTCAAATACATCATTAAGCTATGGTATTCTAGGAGGAGTCTATTGGAAGATAATCTCATTCTCCTTAAGATATGTCAGAAACTCATTGAAAAGATACTCACCCCCTCGATCAAACTGAAAAATTTCAATACTCTTTCTAGTTTGCTTTTCTACCTCATTATGGAATAGTTTAAATATTTCAAACGACTCCGACTTATACTTCATTAAATAGACAAACCCATACCTCAATAGGTTGTTCATAAAGGTTATGAAGTAGAAATATCCATCTCTAGCACTTGAGCTCATGGATTCATATACATCAAAATATACTAGACTTAGGAGTTCATTGGCTTGCTCATCTTTTTTAGTAAAAGATGACTTGGTCATCTTACCAAGAAGATAGGACTGATAGGTCGAAAGTGATTCACAATCACTAACTTAAAGAATTCTTTCTTGAGCCAACCTATTTATTCTATTCTTACTGATATGACCAAGCCTACAATGTCAAAGGTAGACTTCAGACACATCACTAATTCTAGGACGTTTACCAGAGGATTGAACCACATTGACAGGCTGTGATAGTAAGTAAATTTTGTTATTTAATTGCCCAACAAACATCGTAACACCATTCAAAATGATATTACCAAAGGATTGAAGCACTCTGCCTGGCTCTAGTCGGGCTTGCACTTCTTTGTCTGGCCCTATGCAGACATCCCAGCATGCGGCTGCACCTTCTTATTCTTCTTCTTCTTATTTTTCTTTCCTTCCTTAAAGAATTGATGATCAAAAGAAGACCCTCCCACTACATTCACCAACTCTTTATGGAGCTAGTGATCCTTTTTAAAGTTCTACAGCAATCCCAAAAAGCCATGGTAGTTCACTGCAAGCTTTATCATCCAAAAATAAGTAAGAAAGGAGAGGAAGGACTTGGGCAAAGAATTAAGGATCGCATCCTTCCTGAGTTTCTCATGCAGGGGGAAGCCCAGCTTACTCAGGCACTCAATCATCTTGATCATGTATAATACATGATCTGTAACTGACGCCCGGTCCCTTATCCAAGTATTGAAAATGGCATAACTAGTCTTGTGCCTTTCAACATCTTCAAGTAACGTCTTCAAGTATGCCAAAGGAGTCGTTCAACATTTGAAGCATCTCCTGTGGCTTGACAGTCTCAAACCTGTAGCTAAACTCATCATTCATTGCCACCAGTAGAATGCACCAAATGGTGGTGCAATCATTGAGCCACTTCTGATAAGTATCTTAGACTGTGCCTCTAGCATTCGGTGCTGGCTCCTCAGATGCAGGATCTGTCAGAATATACAGGATCTGCTCATGCTATAGGATGATCTTTAACTTTTGATACCAACAATCGAAGTTAGGTCCCATAAGCTTGTCATTATCTAACAATGATTGAAGTGATAGGGTAGTGGCCATATCTACACAAATAAGAAAAACTAAACCTAATCAGTATATGAATTATTAACACTAAAGATTTGGACTTTAGTCAAAAGGTTCTTTCACTATTTTATACAAACTGATAGCCTCTAACTCTAATTTGAGAAATTACTTTAATTTCTTAGTGGGTACTAGAATCTACACAGACTACATACGAGTCCAACGTTGGTTGTTCAACCCATGTATGTCTATGGGTAGGTTCATAATTAATTATTTTTCTAAACAACTTCTAGTAATTTAATTTTGCACCGAAACCTATTCAGTAGGCTTTGACCTCCATTGAAAAGAACTGATTAGGTCCAACCATTAATATGACCATATTTAGTGCATCTAACCAATAAATGATCATGCCTAACTTTGGCTGGCCAACCTGACCACCATTAGAAAGACACAACCAAACCATCATTTTATGAATGATAATTCTATTAGTCAATAAGCACCAGGCCTTTGGACCTCCAGCGATTATTAAACTAATGGTCCATTATCACTCAACTTAATGGGAGGCTCGGACCTAGTTATCAATATAACTATATCATTTTTAAGGACCTAATAATTTTAGAAGATTTTAAGAAGAGAAGAGAATTTAACTAGCCAATTTTGATCCTCCTACTGACTTCACCAAGTCAGATCAAAAGAACGTAATTCAAGCCAGCATTAGGAGCACCTAAATCAGTCACACTGATTTACCTAATTGACATGGGTGAGCCCGAATCACCAAGTGATCTAATCAAAATCTAACTTACCAAGATGGTCAAGTAAGTAAGATCAGTGGAAGGGATATGCTATTAACTCATCAAAGACCAAATCAATGCAAGTAGCTCCCAATTAAAAATCATAGATCAAACTGCCAAACTTACCTTAGATACCATTCGATTTATTAGTTTTGATTTGACCAACCTAGTAATTTTAGATTCGACTGCATAGCCACGAATCAAGTCCATTTGGTCCTCATTAAAGGCATGGACTTGACCAACTACAACTATTGTAATTGAGTGTACAGAGTCCTTGACCTAATATAATTCAATATTTGATTAGATTTGATTAATTACTCTAATTTAGTCTATTTTTTAACTAACCTTAGGTCTAACCCATTTAATGGACCTAATTCATCTAACCCAATAATCCATGTTTTATGATTAATGACTTAGGATCTTTAATTCTTAATTCTAGATCCTAATTCATTTTACTTAATCTTCAATTAAATTTATGGGCTGAGGGTTGGGGTTCGGTATTTTGAAAATATTTTTTAAAATTTTAAAAGATTCTTCACAACATAGCACTGTTCACTAAATGGGTCGACTCATTTCAAAAATGGGTCGGCTCATTTCATAAACAGTACTAGTTATAGATTTTATGTATACTATATAAAAAAATAATCATGAATCTAAATTTAGATCTAATCTAATACATTCATGATTAAAATTTAAATTAAACCAATGTAAAAAAAAAAATTTAATTTATCTTCAGGAATGAGTTCACGATGGCACCCCTACTGCCATAAGGGATCCCCATCGAATGGGAGGAGATGGCCTTTAAACCATGCTTATCCCTTATGACCGAATGGCTTGGTGGCTCATTCAAGCTCAATTACTAGGCTACTCAAATAAAGTATATATCTAATATGCATAAATTTTTAAATTCTAAAGCATATAAATCATATTTAATAAACCTTACTCTGATACCACTGAAGGTTTTCAGTGCAGGATTTCTAGCCCTATTTATAAATTTTTTTTGAAAATACATTAAATGCAGTGAAAAATATAATTAATCTAATTAATTATTAACTATTGATTATATCAGAAAACTCTTCACATAGGATCTAAATATGATATACATGCTTTAAATTTAAAAAATAAATTAATAATAGTAAACTATTTACTACTACAGCTACGTGTTCAGAATACGATACCTTGCACGGCTAGTCGATCATTGCAATCCAAACATTACCAGGGAGGTTCACTCATTGCAATGCAGCCACACAGTATGTCTGGTCTCCATGAATCACCCACACGAGGCTGCTGGTTCGATCGGCTCGTCTCAAGTGCTAGCTCGAGATCCGAAAGCTTCGATGGTTGATTTCGGTCGAACTACTTTGATCTTCATCTACAGACACTTTGGATGCTCTGGACTATCAATAGACATAGTAGAAAGGTAGAGGAAGTTTTTTCTAAAATTTGGTGGGCTCAGGACACTCGTAGCTCACTCAAACTCTTCCCGAACCCTAGGCAAAAATCCTAGGATATGCACACACCCAAAACCCTATGCAAGCTCTCTCTGTATTTTTTTTTCTTTCAAAATTTTGAAACTCAATTTCCTCATGCAGAAGGGGGCCTCACGAAAGTTTTTTCTCCTCTAAAAATGTCTCACATCCCAAGGAGAAACCAATTTAAACTTGCACTAATCTGTGTAGACACCGCATGGAGAGATGAGATCGGGTTTGTTAGTTCAAATTCAAACACATTTTAAATTTAAAATCTAAACCACCTGATCCTATCCACTAGGGATGTGAGAAAGCTAGGAGCACACCCACATTTGCATGAAAAATGAAGCACGAGAACCTTTTTCTCGTGAAGAAATGTAGGCGCACAAAAATATGGCGCATGGATAGGAATGAAGTTGGTTTCTTATTTAAATTTGAATCTCATTCAAACTTAAAACATTAACCACCAATCCTTATCCATTTTGGGCATTGAGAAAGTGGGTGTGAGACCTCTTTGTGCATGGGAGAAAAACTTATGAGAACCTTTCTTGTGAATTTAAATGGGTGCAGGAGAGATGAGGTGGCGCAGGAAGAGGACTAGTCAAACTAGTCCAAACTAATTTTATCCAATTGAACCAATCCAAACAAATTTGGCTAGGCCCAATTAGATTAGATTAAATCCAACATAATTAGACTTAATTAGGCTTAATTAAATTTTAATTAAATTAGAAATTGATCAAGCTCAATTTTTTATCAAATCAAAGATCAAACCTCCTCAGCGATTAGGTCATCTCATAACCTAATTGGGTCAAACCCAATTGAATCGAATTCAATTGGACTTGATTCAAAAATAATTACTCAATCAAATTAAGTTAATAAATGATTAAATTATTAATTAAATTTCTCATAAATACTGAGTCCAAATTCGATGGATGTTCGGATAATAGAGTCCATCGATATGAAACCCTAATCGAAGAGTCCCAAATCAATGGGACTCTTGACCTCGATGCCTAAAATGAGTGAAACTCATGATCACAGAGTCTAGACTCTTGATCATAGAGTTCTAGATAGGTAGGACTTATAGTTCTAACCCAGTAAGACTCTTGGTTGAAGAGTCCCAATCCAATGGAATTCTTGACCATAGAGTTCCAGCCTGGTGGGACTCTTCACCAGCCATCAGATTAAGTAGGAATCTCTAGTGTGTATGACTCCATAGGTTCGATTCTAAGCTGGTAGCATAGGAACCATTTTTTGTATTAATCAATGTGACCATCTAACAATGGTATCCGATATCCGGATAGGTCAAATAGTCATAATCGCAATATTTAGAACCTATGCGAATATGGTTATCGTATAATTCATCACTTTAATCTTTATGTATAAGATGACTCAGAGTTTAACTGCCAATCCTGAAAGATATATCCAAATTATATCTCAAAGCAATTAGTCCTATGATTTCTCACAAGAACTATCCTGATCAAGATTTTTGCTAAATTGAAATACAATTTAACACAACTCCAAAATCAAAGTGGTCAATCCCATCTTGACTCACACATCGACTCTTCAAGTACTTGATTGTGCCTAAAAATCTTTCATCACTGAATTAAAAATTTAGGTAGTCTAGCACCAAAGCACGGTGAGTTGCTTGAAAGTCATAGTGGTGATCTTAGATCGAAGGGATACTTATACTCATATTCCATCAGAGCAAATTTTGACAGCAAAAAAGCTCCAAAGTTGATCACATTCAGTACAGATGTATCCCTATATCTCACTTGCATGCCATACTAGTATCTTCACACTCCTTGGTTAAGAGAACATCCAATCCATATGTCATACAATGATCTACACTCAATAAATATTATCGTTCTTAGTAACAACATATCATTTAATTGTCAACAAGTTTAAGGACTAAATGACAAATCTTTCTTTGTCAATTCTAAATAGTCTTAATAAATTCACCACAACACGGAGTTTATTAGAAGATGAAAGATTTATGATGAAATAATATTAAAATAATTTTTATTTATTTATAATTCATATACAAATATAAGAATTAGTAGAACCGTCAACATGTTGATGATTGGCTTTGGGATACTATTCCCAATAATACTCACTAAGGATAGTAACAGATACCAGTCTGATCCAAGTGGGAATCACTAAAAAATTGTATAGTATTTAAGAAATTCTATGATCCAGTAACTCAAATATGAAGATACTAACTTAAAACTTATGGATATTTTGATTTCAATTTTTAGTCAGATCAAGATGATAGCAGGAGAGTGTCGAACCATGAGTTTATCCTAATTGGAGGAGCAATCTGATAAAAAAATTTCAAGCAGAATATTATAGCCTATTTTGGTAGTGATGTAGAGTATATCGTGGCATCTAATTCTGCCATGTAGGCTATGTAGTAGCTAAGATTCATTAGCAGGTTGGGAGTAGCACCCTCTAACGATGGTTTAGTTCTATCATAGCACTGGAGCCATAGCTCAGGCTAAAGAATCAAAGGACTAGCATATTCTGCATCTCTATCATCTTAAATTTTAGATCTAGGTGACGTCAACCTTTAAAAGATCGATGAAAAAGAAGAACTTGACCGACCCATTTGCTAAGAACTTGGAACTAAGGAGTTCTATGAACTTAAGTGAAATATAGATATTTGATATCATTTTGATTGGCTTTAGTCCAAGTGAAAGTTGTTAGAAAATGTGTTCTAAAGCCAATCATCTAAGTTGTAGATTATTAGAATTAGTGTTTGAATTATCAAATAATAATAATTATTTGGCTTATTCATCATGAAAGGTCTATCTTCCTTAAATGAACTACTAAGTTATGATGAAGTTTTTAGTGAAGGAAAATCCTGATTTCCTAGGGTCAAGTTCGTTCAGATCTGATTAGATCGAGAGGCATATTTCAAAAATTTTTTCTTAAATCCTAATCAGATATGACATTTTTCAGATCTGATTTTATGATTTGATAATCAAGAAAATTAAATTAAATCAAATCAAAATTAATTTTACCTTGATTCTGGGTAATCTGATTATCCATTGATGATCGTGCTGAAGTCCTGAGGTTCTAGATCTAGCCATGCAAGCGCCTGACCTCTATCGATATCTACTTGGGCTGGATCTAGAGATCTTCTTCTTCTTTATTCCATCTCCAAGAATCATATCTAGATCTGATTTGGAGGATCTTCAAAACTCCTTCTAAAGATCAGCAGTCGTCTCTACAGCAGTGCTACCTTCTTCCTTTCTCGTCAGCCTTTTCTTGCCTAAATCGCACAAATTTGAAGGCCCAACTTACTTGGACATGGAGAGGAGAGAGAGGATCAGAAAGGTGACATGGAGGAGGGAGATGGGTAGCTTTGGGGCATGGCTAGGAGAGAAGTCATGAAAAGTGGGTGCAAATAGGTCTTTATATAGATCCTACTGCACCATGCAGTGCCACATCACTCTGGCCAATCACGTTGCTTCATTTAATCAGATCTAAATCTGATTGGTGGGATGATATCTTCTGAACCAATCAGATGAGAGACCCATAGATTCATCCTAAGGGGGCGTCTAAGATTGGTCAAAGTCTATAGGTGAGGGTCACCTAGTTTGAATCCAACAAGCAACCTGGAGTCCCATCCGTATGGGACTCCAGGTGTCCCTATCCATGGGCGCACGCCATCCTAGGCATGTGCCCCCTTCTTTTTAATTTTCAAAGAGAGGACAAGCCCTTATCTACTCTTCAATAAGTGCATAACACATGGGCAGATGTCCAAGGATCAAAGGTCAATGTTTGACCAAAGTCAAAGGACAAGAATTAGTAGGTGATGAAAAATGGTAGGTGTTATCTTAAATTTATCTCATAAATTAAGACAACCTTTTTCTGACCTAGACAAGCTTTAGTCAGATCAAGTAAAGATACCTGAGTGAGCACAAACTCATTTGGCTTAGTCGAGATAACTTTTAATGATAGAAAAGGAGAATGTTAGGCTCAATCATGTGCTAGCATGATTTTCTTGAACCTAATTGAATCTAATTCAAATCAATTGAATTGGGTTAGTCTGATTAATGATATCCAAATCCAAACCCTTATTTGTGTGATTTAGTTAGGTTCAATTCTATATGATAATGGGATATGTAGTGATCTCCATCATCAACATCATCAAAACTCCTTTCGATGGATCAGAACTCTTCTGATTCAGACAACTAGAATGATCGATCATCTAAATTATTCTAATTGCTCCCAAAATCCACTAATGACACCTAGCAGTATATGGTGGCAACCCATCGAAACTGAAAATGAACCTCTCGGTGCAGCTACTTATGTGATTAAGTTCTTCTATCTTGAGCTCCGATCAGATTAGGATTAAGGTGAACTCGTCAAACCCTAATTTCTATCATATGATTTAATCATTCGATTTAAGTCCAATGTGAAAACTTTAATAGAAACTCTTTCTATTATTTCACTCTCTACCATGGCCATGGGCTAATGGACTTGATTCTCATGATCATCATAGGGCTGCTCCTCATCCACCGAAGTAGATAGATTCCATCTTGGTGTAATCCAATTCCTACATGAACATGCTATAACCAACATACACCTTAGGGTTTCGAATGGCTAGGAGACTGAGTCATGGTGTAGTCAAACTATAACACTCTCAAGGTAAACTATCGATGCACCTCAGGTTAAAAAACCAAACACTCCACTGCAGCTTCAAGTTAGTCATCGACGAGAAGGTAGACTTTCTTATGACTACTCGAGGTGGTCATGCTCAGTGCCCTCATTTCTCTAACGAGTATCTATACTCTTGCTCCGATGTCTCTATCACCATAGACTCAAGACTCATCTACTATAAAGAAGCGATTGTACATTAACCTTCTGGATCAATCACCATGCTCATGATGATCCTACGGTCAGGAGCATTTTATGAGTTAACAATGAAAATTCTTATCTTAAATTTTTAACTCTTGAAAATAAGAATTATCATTACCATTAACTCAAGGGATGTATCACAGACACTAAATACACATATGTGATAGAAAATAATCCATTTTATTATTTATAGTCAAAATTACAATTTTGCCTCTAGAAGTGTATTACAAGTGTCAGTCAATTCTGACTTCTAGGGCACACATATCTAACATTTAGAACCATACTCAATCGATAAACAATAATTTATTGAATGGTTCTTAAATTGTTTACGACCAAATGATAAGTTATTAATAAGGATGATAACTTATCGAGTGTAGGTTATTGTATGCCATATGCGTTGATTGTCCTCGTAACCAAGTGGTATGAAAATACTGGTATGGCATCTAGATGGGACGTGGGAGTACATATACACTAAACATGATCAATGTAGTACTCTTCTGTCAAGAGTAGCTAGCTAGGACTAATGGATATAAGTATCCCTCTGATCTGAGATCACCACGGTGACTTGCAAGCAACTCACTGTACTTTAGTATCAACCTGCCTATATTTTTAATATAGCAATGAAAGATTTTTGGGTATAATCAAATACTTGTAGCATCGGTATGTAAGTCAAGATGGGATTAACCACTCCTGATTAACTTCAGAAAGTGAATGTCTCACTGTGTTTTAATTTAGCAAAATCTAAGCCTAGGTAATCCTCATGAGGAGTCATAGGATTTGTAAAATTTTGAGATACAATATGGATGACTTACATAAATATTGATAGCTATCTCAACGTCATCCTAAGTATTATTGATCAAAGAAATAAATTATATGATAACCATGGGCCACAGTTCTAAGAATATTGCTTTGTATACATTTGACCTATTCGGATGTCAGGTACCATTGCTAAATGGTCATTTCAATTAGTATAGAAATTGATTTCTATACTACCGACTTAGGTTCAAACCTATAGAGTCACATATATAAGAGGTTATGATCTGATTGAAAGGTTGATCGATGATTGAGAATCGTTCAATGATCGAATTATCAATGCGATTGATGATCAATCAAGTACAAGTGTTACAGGAGGATCGATTAGTAATTAGATTGCTGATTAGCTCAATTTAATTAAGCAATTGGGCTAAAATCAAGTCTAATTGAATTAGATTCAATTAGAATTAATTTAGATTTAATTGGGTTAAGTCCAATTAGTTTATTGGATAAGCCAATTGCAAGAAAAAAATAAGTTCTTTTTAGACTAGGACTTGAGTGCACCTAATTCCTAATTGATTTAGGATTAAAATTAGATTTAAATTTAGTTTAATCTGATTTAATTAGACTCCTAATTGAATTAGAATTACTTTTTAATTAGAATGATTTAAATCTAATTAGAATTGGGTTCAAAATATTTTGACCTAGTCTAAATTGGAGAGTCCTAGTTTGACTAGGACTTGTCCTTATTCCTTTGCGCGTAAGAAGGAAACACCCCACGTCCACTTTGGAAGTTTTACGTGAGTACACCCCATGCCCACTTTGGAAGTTTTATGTGAGTTTTTCTCACATTAAGAAAGCTCTCCACGCCCATCACATCTGATGGTGTTGGGAATTAAAATTTGAATTTTGAATGGTGTTTGAATTAGTCAAACATAGAAAGTATTAGGTAGAGTTTTAAATTATTGAAACTCTTCTAATCTCTTTTGAAATTTTTCCCATGCCACCCTATTATTTTGTGCACCCTTTCTCTTATCGATTTTCAATGAGAATACCTGATGCTACATGCCATTTTTTTAGGGGATCCAAGAGTTGGACGCCCCCCCAAACTCCTTGGTTAGAATCCTATTTTGACTAAGTTTGACCTAGTCTACCTTTTATGAGATGGTGCCACTTTTATAAAGGGTGGGGACATGAGAAACATCAGGGATTCTTCACATAAAAACTAGAGATAAGGTGAGAATAGGCATGGAGGATGGGCGTTCCAAGATTCCTGGTGTGGCCTCTTCTATGGACAACCTAATCTCATGTCCTGTTGAAAGGAACTTGAAGAGAAGAAAGTCTTCTCTTAAGATTTCCTCTAGATCCTTTTTCTTCTCCATCTTTTGAGATTATTTTCATGAGAGAGATTAGAAAGAAAGGGTCAAAAAGCATGGGTGGATGGATGCTCCAAGTTTTTGGGCATTCAGATTCCTTTTGGACATGATTTGATCATGTCTTGATGAGAAGAAAAGAAGAGAAGATGGTCTTCTCTTAAGGTTTCTTTGAGAAACCTTTTTCTTTTGAATATTTGATAGATTTTTCTATGAAAAAAATAAAAAAGAAAGGAACTTGGAGCATGGAAAAATAATAAATGAGGATGTCTCCTCTTATCCTGGCATGGAGATGTTTTCAGGACATCAAAATGGTTGATGTCCTAAAAGAGAAGATGTGTCTTCTCTTTGGATTATTTTTTAAACCTTTTCTTATCTTATTTTTATGAGATCTAAGAGTTGGACCTCTCCCTTAATCCTCTTTCTGGTCTTCATCTCTTAGGGTGTCTAAGAGATTCGAAGATAATTTTTTAGATCGACCATCAAGAGAAATCCATGAGAAGCTAGCACTTCAAGCGGATCTTCGTTCGATGAACCTTCGATCAGAGTGGCAACCTTGTATGGACAATCTATAGAGATCGGACGTGCTGTGTAGCTCCAAGCAACAAGGACAACATCAGATATTAGCTGCGGTGTTCTCAACCCATGCATGATGAAAGATATGATCTCCTTTCTGACCTAGATTCAATCTAGGATTTCTAAAAATGTTCAAGAACTTATGTATTGATGTGATCAATACCAATCTCTATTTATTTTTTAGATTTATGCTCACATTATGATATGTCATAGGTCCTAGATGTAGGATTTAGTAATTAGATTACATGCATATTATAGATTAAATTGTTTAATCTATATCTTCTGCTGCATGTTGTTTCAAAAAAAAAATTAAAATATATGCATGAAATCCTGCATATTTTCCAATACCTTGCTTTGGAGACTTGAGATCAGAAAGAAATAATAGATTTTTCAATTAGGACTGCAACAAAGCTGCTTTAATTATTTTGATGAACTAGTACCCAAGATTGGCCCAAAGTCAAGATCAATTATTACTGACGTTCAGTGCATGTGAAGTGGTGGTTGCTCATCCCAAACTGAAAATCAAAATTAAGCAGATGATGAATTTTTTTTATTAGCTCAAGTTCATCTGGCCAAAATTTATGGTATAGTCTTGGCAAGATCTACGATTATCAGGATAGGATAGAAGGGTTTGAGTAAAGGAGCTCAGCTAACACACAGGATCGAACATTGATAGAAGTTGTTATTATTTCTAGGACGATCCACCCTCGATCAAAGCTCTGAGCTTAATCAAACTTGGAGGCCGATCTTGGGGAGCTCGACTGGATCAGAAGACTAACTTGATTGAACCTCAGACTGAAATATGCCTTGAACCCAGATGGTGCTATATTATGGTCGGACTTTATAAGACTTTGATAAGAGCTATTTTACCTCCAATAATATGCATACAACCTATTAACCTATAACCTTTAGTTCTTCTCATTTTCTACTTATTCTATTACTTTAGTGTTGGATTATATTGTATGTGATTGTTCTATAGCTTTTCTTTCTATATTGGGGTCAGTTTATTTAATTGGTAGCCCAGGTTTATATCTACTATAGACTGAGTGAAATTATGTTCACTTGCCTAATATAAATTAATATGAAATAATTCATTTGTTATTTTATTTAAAATGTTTATTAATTGATATTGAATTAATTTTTGTAGGTTAGGAATGTCATGCCTCAGAAACATTTATAAGATGTACAGTTTCACCATTCCCAGATTGGATCATCTTTTAATTGGTCCCAACAGCCTTAGGTAGGATCATCATCATCTGCATAGCACCTGAGCCTGAGCATAAGCTTTCTAATGATGATCGAGATGAGGAAGTTATTGTGGATGACTTACAGATTTAAGGTAATTTAATAAATTTTGTTTTAAATTTATTTTATTTTATATGATGTATATTTAATACTTTTGAATTACTTTCATCTTTTGTGTTTGTTTTATAGATGATTAGGGGAGAGTGAAGACTAGATAGGGACCCACATGAGCAAGCGATGTGTGGTTGCTTCATGAGGGTGAGAGAATCATTATTACATGCAATAACTTAGGATAGCCAGTTAGAAGGTCAAAAGTCTTCTAGCAAGTTTTCTCTGATTGGTAACTCGAAAGAGTCAGATGTATCCGACCAACTATTCATGATGATATGATATGCTTTCTTCCTATAAAGTTGAGTTTTTGCGAGTTATTGAGGTAAAAAAAGACTTGATAATATATTTTAACTATCTAATAAATATAAGTATTTAGTTCTGAAATTTGTAATTTTCTTTACTTTCTTATAGAGCAAGACTTGCCTTTCTTTACTTTCTTATAGAGCAAGACTTGCCCCCTCCAAAGATCTATGATTGGATAGTAATGTCTCTCAATTGAAAATGGAAAAAGTATAAGGCAAAGTTGAAGAGAGACTATAAGAAGGAAGATATGACAGAGGAGAAGGTTCCTTGTACCTATCCTCCTGATGGATGTCCTTATCAGTGGAGGGAGCTTAGGCATTACTAATTTTCTAAGAGATGACAGGTTGTGTATAATCTATATGTACTCTCTATTTTATACAATACCAACATAAATTAAAGATTTATACAAAATATATCATATTATTTATCGATATATGGCAAGCATACTTTAATATTGGTAGAGCTGCATGATCCTCTCAGTCAGTGCCTCATACAATGGGCTTAAAGAGTTATGCAAGGTGCGGAGCTGAATTTGTATATTAGAAACTCGTAATGCTTCTTAATAAAATTATGTATCATGTACATATATTATGTATCATGTATTACATATCGTGTATCATATATCATGATATTTATGTACTCTTGGTCATCATTTGATTAATATTGAAAATTTAGTCTTCATATTCATCTATATATGATGTATTATATATTTATTATGAAAGAAATATGCCCTATAAGCCAAACGAAATATATATTTTGATGGATTATTCTTTTATCTTTCAGACTCATGTAATGATATTTTAAATAAATAAAAGCATTTATTTCATCATATACTGTGTCTTAATTATTCAAGATTATGATTATTGCCCAACTAGACAATCCAAGAGGGAGGGTGAATTGGGTCTTTAAAAATTAAGGCAAGTATGTGCAATAAAAACTATTTGAATGCTATGTGAGTGAGATGTGAGAGCTATGAAAAGTAAGATATGAGCACACATACAAATAAGAGATTTTTATAGTAGTTCGGTGCACTCCCAGCACCTACGTCCATTCTCCAAGTAAGACTCCTAAAAATTTTATTATAATCCCTCAAGATTACAGTCGAATAGTTTTTTCGAGCTCACTATCCCAAAATCTAGTTGGTTTTCTTCTAAGTTCACCAAGCACAACCCTTACAAATATTAGATAAGGCAATACAAACCAAGAAAAGAAAAGTAAAATCCCAAATCTCGAGTTTTAGCCCTTGCTGAAACTAGTACACAAAAAGAAAAAAGAAATTTGTACAACTAAGATAGATCCTTTAAATGAGCTGAGAAGTTGTCATTGTAGTTTATTGAATGCCTCCTTGAATGCTTGGAGTTATTGCACTTGAGGGCTCTTCAATGCTTGAGAGAACTTAGGATGAAAGAGGTTGCTCGTTGAAAAAGGGTGTTTGTTTCTTTTCTCTTATTTTCTTAATTTTCAAAAAAATGTTTCCTTCTCTCTTTTATATCTAGTCCATTCCCACCATGTTTGATTTGATTGGAGGATAGAAATAGGTTGAATGTGATCATTGGAGAAGAGAACTAGCTATTGGAGCTGAAAAAAGTAGATCTGAAACTATCCATTGAAGTGCTGTCACCGTATCTTGAAACTTCTCAGTTTGTCTTGAGACGTCTCGTCCGATTTTGAGACCTCTCGGTTGACCAGGAGATGTCTCATTCTTAGTCGCTCAAAAATTTACTTTCTAAAAAAAATTTATCATCTGAGATCAAGACTTCTCGATTTTAAAGGAGACGTCTCGCTGGGACCTCGAGACATCTTGAAAATTTTTCAAGATGTCTCACTATCAGAGCACAGAAATTATGTTTCTATTTCCTGAGAAAAAAATTTCTAGAGTTCTACTCGTAACTATGCCAGAACTCTGTATCAACGTGCCATACACCACGAGACATCTCAGAATTTTCAAGAGACATCTCGAAAATGCTCCAAGGCTATTTTCAAAAAAATTCTTGCTATCAAATAATGGGATTTGATCTTGATTTGAATTGCATTTTGTATCATCCTTGTTTTGATCCAAGAGCTCTCTTTCTTCTAAATATTTAAATATTTAAAATAAAATTTATCAATAATTATTTACTTTAATGTTTGGTCATCATCAAAATCACTTAGGGGGTCAACAATCTTCCCTTTTTTTTATGATGACAAAACATCAAGTAATTCATAAAAAGAATGTACCATGTATAATAGAGTGAAAAAGTATGATATGTTTAAATTTAAAAGTGCTCAAGTTTCCAATGATGTACCCAATGTTGTATCATTGCTCCCCCTTAAAATGTCCTCTTTTGATTTGTATAAGATTAATTTTAAAAAATTAATTATTCCTTTTTCATATATTTTCATACATTTTCTCCTCCTTTTTGTCAGCATCAAAATCATAGATAAGAAAAATGATTTCATTATGAAAAAATGAGATTACATTAACAAAATTATATATTGATTTACAAAAAGAAAATCTATACCAATATACTCCAAAGGTAAACCAAACAACATACAGAGACAAGTAGAAAAGACTAGACCTATTTCTCATCAGAGAGGAATTCTATGATAGGTTCAGATGAAGATCGAGATCTAGAGGATGAAAGATGAGGTGCTGGTTGAGGGTGAGGGTCGAGAGGTGGATGGAGTCCGAGATCTAAGGCTGCCAATGTGATTCATAATCTACCGCAAGGACATGATGATGACTTCAGTAGTGGTGCACTGGGTGATAATGTTCTCCTCCAATCTTCTTGCAATCCTGGCAGTCTTATTTAGCAAAAGCTCTATCTGAGCCGACGATCCATGTTGTTCTTTCTTAAACTTCTAACTTGTTGGCTACGCATTTCAGTCTATCCCTTAGAAGAGATTCTTTATTCTTCAATGCTAACCAACAGTTGATGCCTCAGTCCGGAGAGAAGATCATTGAACCTTTCAAATATCTTTTCAACATCCTGCTCTACAATCCTTTCAACTAAACTATCTTGATCAAAATCAGAGGGCGGGGTAGGAAATTGACTTGGAGGCCCTTGCGGTGTGTGTGGAGATCTCGGTGTCATGAAGGATGGTCCAACTGTAGAGGGAGAGGATGGAGGAGGTGGGGACCTATGCTCTTCAGGCTCATTTCTTATAACAATTTCTTCCTCTGATCTTACCCACCTATCATCTTTCTTCACAAACTTCATCCTATGAAGAGCCCCTTCATTTATGTAATTAGTGTGCCAATTTCTTGAAATCTTCATCCTCTAAGTTAACATGAAATTCCTTAAAGATCAGCATAAAGATCATTCCATAGGATAGATAGGCTTTGCTCTTGTTTGCAATGTCTTTCAACTATTGAAGCATTAGGAAGGGAAAGTTCATAGGTGTCCCTATTACCAAGTGATACATAACTGCAAGTTCCTTTTTTCCTACCTAGTCATGTCTTCCAACTTTTGGGAAAATAATGTGACTAACTATGCATTGTAGCAGTCTCATTTCTACCGAGAGATGGTTCGACACTAGTTGCTAGTTCTCATCAACATCTTCCCTTTCCAAGACACACTTCAAGGTTTCCTTTTTTCAGTCAAGTTCAAATAACAAATGCCAAACCTGGGTACTTCCAGAAGATGCCCTAATTTTTTCTCATCCAATGCAATGTGAACTCCTTTCACAATAGATTCTACACATGATTCTCCCTCAAAGTTTATATTCTCAAAAAATTCTCTAATCAGGTCTGGGTAAATGTTTACCTCAAGAAAGCAAAGCTTCTCCCAACCTTGTTGCCTCAGCCACAACCCAATACGGAAGTTTCCTTGGTCTAAAAAGTCAAAATCCACCTTCCATCCTGAAGGAACAGTTCTTGTAGCCACAAAAAGATGGGATCAAGAAAAAGCAACTGGAGATGCCTGGGAGTTGTCTCACTATCGTTTTGCCCTAGCTTCGATTGATAATGTGACGGACGATCTCAAGGCGGCAATGGTTTTTCTTTTTGGAGCCATTGGGATCTTGGAATCCAACCAAAAAAGGAATGGAATAGTGATTTTGAGATTTTGAGAGGGTTGGAGGGAGTTCGCGAGAGTTTGGAATGAGAGCTCTCGAAGAATAAGAAAGACGAGTGAGAAAGGTGGCTTCTCGGAAGTCCGCTTGAAAAAGGGCCTCGCAAAATTTGAGAGGTCTCGTCTTTAAAGTGAGACGTCTCAAAAAATTGAGAGCTCTTGCATTTGAAGCAAGAGGTCTTGGATCACAGTCGAGAGGTCCTATGTATAAATCAAGACATCTTGAAGATAAGAGGAGAATCAGAATAAAAAAAAGGATTTTAAGCAGACTGTTGGTGCAGAACCTGATTGACGTCAGATCAAGCTGGAGTTGAGGAAGAAGAGGTCGCCATTGGTGATCTGCAAAATAAAGTTTCGTCTGGAGTCGTTGGTGGTGGCTTCGGTAGGACCTTTCAATGATCAAGTCAGCTCTTCTGGCTAACAAAAATAGAGTTCTCAAGAAAGAATTCAGCAAAATTTTGGAAAGAAGAAGAGAGCTTAGAGAAAATGTATCCAGAAGATCCCTTTTATAGATGGAGCCTGTAATAAACTTGAAAGTGACAACCATAACCGTCGGGTAGTAGATCGCTCGAGATCACGTGGAGTTTATTACGGAGAGTAGTGTCCATTATCGTGACATACCCATTCGTTGGAATTTAATAGTCGAAGTTCGGAGGAAGCAGGCATTGGTTGGTGAAGAGCTTTGATATATATCAATTCTAGAGGAGTTTGGACTCCTCTAGAAGGAATACGACTAGAGGAGATCATTCGGAAGGAATACTAGTTGAAATCTAAAAGTAATCCACTGGAGGAATCTGAATGGAGTTCGACTGATAGAGAAGTCCAAAAGGAGTTCGATTGATGGAGGAGTCTAACTGAAGGAGAAGTCCAGGAGGAGTCTAATTGATGGAGAAGTCCAGCTGAAGAAGAAGTTTGAAAGAAGTTAGACTGATGGAGAAGTCTGGAAGGAGTCTGACCGATGGAGAAGTCCGGCTGAAGGAGAAGTTCAGAAGGAGTTTGATTGATGGAGAAGTTTGGCTACAGGAGAAGTCTGGGTGGAGTTCGACTGATGGAGAAGTCTAAAAGGAGGAGAAGTCTGGAAGGAGTTCGACTGATGGAGAAGTCCGAAAGGAGTTCGACTGGCGGATAAGTGGCAATTGAAGATCTTCTATGATTACAAATTATACTTGGCTGAGTATTAGACCAAACTTCGGCAGGAGCAGGATTTACCCCCAATAATAGTCCCTCTACTCTCAAGTTCGGAATTCAAAAGAAGGAAGTAAAAAGGTGACTACCGAAGTTCTTTCCTGGGTTCTGCAATTATTGAAAAAAGCAAGGTATTTTGTCATCTTCCATATTGGCTCCAGAGTCCTTTTAACGCGATCCGACTCGAAGAGATGGATTTTCGAAATTTTCGTCGAAGCGCTGTTCGAGACATGGCGCCATAAAGGCACTGTCTGTCACCATTCTTTTATCATGATGCTTGGGACACGCATCACACGAAGAATGTCCAAGGGAGATCTACAATCATGATGGTTTTGGGCCAATTTCTGCTATTTAAGTTCTTCCTTTTCTGGTTCTCATCTTCCTTCCCTTCGAGAGTCCTGGTTCCTTCCTCCTCCGACTTTCATCTTCCTTTCACTCGAGAGTTTTGATTTTTTTCCACCATCCTTCCTAATTTCAGGCATTCTTCCGCTTGGTCTTCATCATGCTCATCACCTCTTTATCCTTCTTGATCGACCTAGGTCAGTTCTACCATCCTTCTTTTTAAATATTCTAGCATCCTTCGCTTCTTATTCTCTCAATTTTCCTTAAGAAGTTTTCCACATCCTTTGCCTCTTAATTTTTAGAGATTTCTCTTGAATTTAGTTTGATCTGGATGTCCTCTGAAACTTTCCAATCTATTGGTTTCTGGAGTTCGTCCGATCCAGCCTTCCTTGACCTCGTCCCTATTACAGTAGTTCACACTGGAGACATGTCTCATCAATCTTTCATGTTGGAAACCATTCCTTGCATCCTAACCACGAACGATCTTTTCCTAATTAGGATTCAGTATGGGATCCCTCAGGAGTACGACCTTGAACTTTCCACATTGAGTGATCGAGCGAGTTCTCCTTCGACTAGCCGATTCTATCGTTATTTAGAAACTCTGCATGCCGGACTCCAACTTTCGCTCCCTCCTTTCATCATTGCTCTTTTTCGGTTTCTAAACATCTTCCTTGCCTTCGTAGCACCAAATTCTTTTAGGTTTGTAATAGGATTCCTTTTCCTCTGTCATCTAGCCAAGGTCCATCCAACCGTTTCACTCTTTAAGAACTTCTATACTTTTAAGCGCCATCCTTCTGCGAAGGACTGGTGGTACTTCTCCCTCCAGTTCGGCAAGAAGGGGTTACTGAAAGGTGTTCCTTCTTCCATTCACAACTAGAAGAGAAAGTATTTTTTTATGCACTATCCGACCTTGCTATTAGATCTTCCTCCTTAGGGTCACATTAGAGAGTCAATCCACCGAGCTCCTAGCTTAGATAGAGTCGACCTTGATTCCTCCAACAAACTCAAAGCATATCGAGCTCCTCTTCTTTCTGATCTTTTGAAAGAACAGATCTTGTTTAACTTGAGTTTGAGTCCCCTTGACCCTGCTAGTTTATTTTTACTTTTCAGATTCACTCGGTTTCATATTTATGTACTGTCTGTCACTGATTGTGATTCATTCTTTGTTGTAGAAATGGATACTGAAGCTGCCGCGATGCTTGCAAAGGGGCTTTACGCCTAGAAGAGAAAAGGAAAAGTGCCAGGTGGTAGTTCGAAGAGGGCGAAGGTTGGTGGTTCAAGCTCCATGGCCCTCGCCATCACTACTGCTGCTTTCGAGGTTGCCGCTAGTGTCGAGGTTCTTCCAACTGCTGAGGTTGGCACTGTTGATGCTGATTCCATGCCCTCTATGCCCCCGAGCCCTTCCAGTGGAGATCAAGCTTCGAAGCTTCTTGCTGAGGGAGAGACAAGGGAAGGGAAGAAGAAAAAGAAAGCTATCATGAAGACACTCCATAAGGCTCACTTTAATGAGCCAAATGACGACAACGATGAACAAAAAGAGGATCCTTTCGATGACCAGAAGATCGTTTGGGCTTTAACTAATAAATTTGCCATGCTGGAGGTGGTGGACCGCATGGCCGACCTTGAACCATAGTAGCTCATTTGGGGTTCTCTCGGAACCCTCCTCAAGGTGATTGCTTCATCGCCCAACTTCTTCTCTTGTCTTCTGCTTTTTCTTTCTTCTCTCTTCTCTCATTCTTCTTCCTTTTCTTTTTTTTTTTAACATCGATCATTTATTGCAGTCGGATCATCAAATGCTCGCCCACATCAAAAGGGCACACCATCTGGAGATGGAGGCAAAGAAGGTCCAGGAGGATCTTTGAGTTGAGGTCAGTCGCCTTCAAGAAAAGGTCGACAAGGTTGAGTGTCTTGTGGATGAGAAGATGGCAGAAATCGAAAGTCTTCAGAATGTGCTCAGAAAGGAGGAGTTCATCTCGACTGGACTTGAGATTGCACTAGCTCTGAAAAAGGAAAGAAAGAAAGATGCTGAGATCAAAGTCGCTGAATTGGAAGCTTGAATGGCAAAGTCGATCTCAGAGGCAATGATCCGAGCCATGAAAGAGTTCAAGGCCTCTTCCAAAATGAGAAACCTGACAGTCGAGTTCGGCCAGCAGGCGTTCATTAAAGGTTTTGAGTTCTGCGAGGGCTGAGTTGCCCAAAAATTTTCCAAGCTTAATCTGAGTTTTTTGAAAGAAGAGGAGGCTACCGATGGGGAAGCTGAACCATCCACTGCAGCAGTCGACCCTTCTCCCATCGGAGCGATCGTAGAACCTTTCGAACCTACTATTGAGGAGCTCGGATCCTCTGAATCACTAGTCGAACTTGCTCCTAAGTCCACAGCTATTGCAGGAGTGCCGAGTTCCCCTACTGCTTCCCCTCCCGAGGTTGGGAGCTTTTAGTTATTGTATTTTCTTTTTATTTCATCCTATACTTGAAAAAACTTTTATCAATGAAAGTAAGATTTCTTTTTATTAATAGCTTAGAATTTCTTTCATATGTTGGATGCAATCTCCCACCGATGTCGAGTCGCTGCCTCAAGAAATTCCTTTAAAATTGGTAATTAAGAGTTTAAAGAGAAAAATTCATCACTTGAGGAAGAAACTGAAAAAGATAGAAGATGAACTCCAAAGATCCAGGAAAAATGCTTCAGAGGCGATGATTGAAGTCACTTACCTCCACAAATAATACATGAAGGATTTCGTGAGCTTCAGCATTAAGAAGGATAATTTTGAGAAGGAGTTAGCAGAGTTTAAGAAAAG
The DNA here is from genome assembly GCA_006176705.1 of Cocos nucifera. Classification (NCBI taxonomy): domain Eukaryota; kingdom Viridiplantae; phylum Streptophyta; class Magnoliopsida; order Arecales; family Arecaceae; genus Cocos; species Cocos nucifera. The sequence continues at coordinate 579,241 of QRFJ01002560.1, read as the reverse complement.
TGCCAGTGATAAGTCCTGAGCATTGATCGTGAAGATCAGCTCTCTTGAAGTTAAACTTGATTCGGCGAAAGAGATAATTCGATTGTTGGAAGAGAGTTCATCGTGGTCTTCTGATAAGTCGAGACATGATTGGGATTGATCGAAAAAATTTCTGAGCTCCAGAAAAAACTCCATAATGCCAAAGCTCAGCATGATAAGTGTAGGACTGATTATAAGAAGAAAACGTGTAGGCTTGAAAGTGAGCTCAAATTGACGAACGAAGAGGTGGCTCATCTTCAGAGGCAATTACACGATAATCAGCAGGCTGGTGCTGACAAAGAGTTAGAGCAGGTTATTTTTCTGAGGGAATTCTTTCGCGGTCTTTCATTTGCATATGAGAAGGATAAGGCCAAACTTCAATAGTTAAAGATCCAAATGGTATACGAGCATCAAGCTATGAAGGATGCGGAGGCTGAGTCAGTAATTCTGAGGAGGCGGTTAAGAGAATCTGAAGATAATTATCAATGAGCCGATAGGATGTATGTGGAGAGTCTGCTAAGGAAGAAAGAACTTGAGAAAGAGATAGTTAGTTTAAAGAAATCTTTGGTGATGGCCAGCAACCCAAAGTCTGAGAAATCAAATCCTTCTTAAAAGTTTTGGCCTTTTCTTCCTCGCTTTTGTAACCGATCTTATAGACCTTTATTTCGTAACAATTCTAACTTTAATGAAAAAAAATATTTTCTTTAATTGTTTTTCTATTTCATTTCTTCGCTTTTCTCCTTCATTTTATCTTTTGTTGGAATAATCATCGAAAAGTAGCTTTTCTCCTATCCTTTCATGATTGGAGATCTTTATTTGTATCAGAATGATGTTTGGATGATGTTGTCTTTTTGTTTTCAGCTTAGTTGGTTTTTCTTGGTCCTTTTGTCAAGACGAAGTCTTTACTTATTCTTGATGAGGTTGGTTTTTGTTTTTTCCATGATGAGATTTTCCTCCTATCTCAGGCAATCAGAGATCTTTGATTTGCTCATATTAGGATGAGGTTCTCATTCTATTAATAGGACAACAGTGGTACGATCGGGCCATTGATAGGTCTTCTTCTCTCCTCCTATTTTTAATAACTGAAGGTCTTTGGTTTGCTCATGCTAGGGCGAGGTCCTCCTCCTGTCCCTAACATGGTAGTAGGGGCACAAATGGACCATTGAATGGGCCTCTTTTCTCATCCCATCTTAAACTAATGAGGCCTTCGACTTTGCTCAAGTTAGGATGAGGTTCTCCTCCTGTTCCTAATAAGGCTGTAAGGGCATAAATGGTTCATTGAATGGGCCTCTCCCCTCATCCCGTCTTAAATTAACAAGGCCTTTGACTTTCCTAAAATTAGGATGAGGTTCTCCTTCTGTTCCTAACAAGACTGTAAGAACACAAATGGATCGTTGAATGGGCCTCTCCTCTCATTTCGTCTTAAATTAACGAGGCCTTCAACTTTGCTCAAGTTAGGACGAGATTCTCCTTCTATTCCTAACAAGGCTGTAGGGGCACAAATGGGCCGTTGAATGGGCTCCTCCTCCATCCTGTCTTAAATTAATGAGGCCTTCAACTTGCTCATGTTAGGGCGAGGTTCTCCTCCTATCTCTATCATGACAATAGGGGCACAAATGGGCCGTTGAATGGGCCTCTTCCCTCCTCCTATCTTAAATAATCGAAGATTTTCGACTTGCTCATGTTAGGATGAGGTTCTCCTCCTATTCCTATCATAGCAATAGAGACATAAATGGGCCATTGAATGGGCCTCTCCCCTCCTCCTATCTTAAATAATTAGAGATCTTCGACTTGCTCATGTTAGGACAAGGTTCTCCTCCTGTCCCTATCATTGCAATAGGGGCACAAATGGGCCATTGAATGGGCCTCTTCCCTCCTATTTTAAATAATCAGAGGTCTTCAACTTGATCATGTTAGGGCGAGGTTCTCCTCCTGTCCCTATCATGGCAATAGGGACACAAATGGGCCTCTCTCCTTCTCCTATCTTAAATAATCGCTGGTCTTCGACTTGCTCATGTTAGGATAAGGTTCTCCTCCTGTTCCTAACATGACCACTTTTGATTGCTTCTTTTCTGTTATCACATAGTTTTTGCACCAAGAAACAATAATATTGAAATGAAGAAGTTTTATTAAAGAAAAATTACTGGTAGTACATTCTCAAATTTTCTAAATTTCAAGATCGTGGGAGTGTTGCTCCTCCGAGCTCCTTCAGGCGATAAGTTTCGGATCGAACGACCTCCTCTACTTCATATGGGCTTTTCTAATTTGGAGCAAGCTTTTCTTAATTTTGAGGTTGTAAAATAGCTGCTCATTGAAGTACCAAGTCCCCCATTTTGAATATTCGGCCTTTAACTTTGGAGTTGTGGTAGTGAGCTACTTTTTGCTTGTAGGCTACCATCCGAACTTGAGCTTTTTCTCATTTTTCTTCCACCAAGTTAAGATTAGCCCTTAGGTTCTATGAGTTGCGCTGCTCATTGAATGCCATGACTCATGCTGATGGGAGTTTAAGTTCTATCAAGATGACAGCTTCAATTTCAAAGGCCAAAATAAATGAAGTTTCTCCTATTGGCAATCTTTGGATAGTTCGGTAAGCCCAGAGCACATGATAGAGTTCATCTATCCAAGTCTCTTTTTTCCTCTCAAGTCTTGCTTTGATATCTTGCAGTAGGGTTCTATTAGTTACTTCGGTCTCTCTATTTGCCTGTGGGTGAGCCACTGATGTAAAATGATGGGAGATATTCAAATCTTCACAGAATTTGATAAATCTCACTTCAGCAAATTATCATCCATCATCTATTATGAGGGTCCAAGATATGCCGAATCTACAAACAATCAACTTTCAAATGAAGTCCTACACTTTTACTTCAATTATTTTTGCTAGAGGTTCCGCTTCAACCCACTTTATGAAATAGTCTATTGCCACCTAGATAAACTTTCATTATTCGAACGCCATTAAAAAAGGTCTGAGTATATCCATTCTCCATTGTGCAAATGGCCATGGGATGCTTAGGGGTGTAATATCGGAGGCTGGCTGTCTTTGGATGTTTGCATTTTTTTTAGCAGTGGTCACATTTTTTAACATATTTCATTGAATCATGGTACAAGGTCAGCCAATAGTAACCTTACCAAAGTAGTCTTTGTGATAAAGATCTGGTCCCTATATGACTCCGTAGATTTCCTCGTATACTTTTCATAATGCAAAATCAACTTCTGAAGATCAGAGACATCTCAAGAGCGGTAAAGAATATGATCTTTTATACAGCTTGCCTTCATACAGAACATATCGAAAGGCTTAGTTTCTAAGTTTTCGAGCTTCTTTCGGATTATAAGGAAGAACTCCATCTTTAAGATAGACGATCAGTGGATCAATCCAATATGACTCATGGTCGATCTGCATTACAGATTACGGTTCCTCTGAACTTGGGCATTTCAGAACTTCAAAGAATACTTTCTTAGGTAGTTCGACCGAGGTTAAAGTGGCTAGTTTAGAGAGAAGGTCAACTCTGATATTTTCTATCTTTAGAATCTATTGCATGTTAAAACTGTTGAAGGCCAAAATTGAGTTCTTCACTTTCTTAAGATATTTCATCATGCTTTTCTCCCATGCTTCATAACTATCACTAATTTGTCCAACCACCAGTTGGGAATCACTATAGACTTGAAGCCGATCTACTTCTAACTCTTTAGCTATCTTTAATCCAGTGATCAATGCTTCATATTCGGTCCCATTATTAGTTACAGAGAATTCAAAGCACAGTGCATATTCGACGATGATCCCCTCCGGGTTAACCAAGATCAACCCTGCTCCTGCACCAAAAGCGTTGGATGAGCCATCCACATATAGGGCCCAAAAATTTTTGGAGAGATTGACTCTTTCTTCAAAGGAGCTTGGTTGCAACCATGAAATGCTAGTTTCATTCTGTTCAAGCTTGGCTTTATCTAGAATGGTGCATTCCACTATAAAATCTGCTAATATTTGGGCTTTGACTGACGGTCGAGGTTGGTAGTTAATGTCGAATTCGGTGAGCTCAATTATCCATTTTGCTATTCTCCTAGAGGCATTTGTTCGATGGAGAACTGCCTTAATTGGTTGATCAGTAAGGAGGGTTATGCTGTGCCCCTAGAAATAAGGTCGGAGTCTCTGGGCTGCAATTAATAAAGCATAAGTTAGTTTTTCTAACTTAGTATACCTAGTCTCGGCATCTCTCAGGACCTGACTTATGTAGTAGATGGGCCACTGTACTTTTGCTTCCTCTTTAACTAAGACTGCTGCCAGAGCTATTGGGGAGACTGTCAGGTATAGAAATAGTTCTTCTCCAGGTTTGGACCTGGCTAATAAGGGAGGTGAGCAAAGGTAGTCCTTGAGCTCTTTAAATGCTTGCTGGCATTCGATGGTCTAGCAAAAGTTCTTTGGTTGCTTGAGAACTTGAAAAAAGGGCATGCATCGCTCGATCAACCTTAAAACGATGCGGTTTAGGGTTGTCACCTTTTCAGTCAGGTGCTGAACTTCTTTGATGGATTTAGGAATCGTCATCTCTTGAATGGCTCGAATCTTCTCCAGATTTGCTTCAATCCCATGCCTTGACACCATAAACCCCAAGAATTTCTCTGAAGTCACATCGAAGGCACATTTGGTTGGGTTCAACTTCATCTTATATTTTCGAAGGGCATCAAAGGTTTCCTCAAGGTCAACAATGAGATTTATTGAAGTTTGATTCTTAACAAGCATGTCATCTACATACACTTTCATGTTGCGGCCGATTTGCTCCTTGAAGATCTTATTGATCAGGCGCTGGTATGTTGCTCCTGCATTTTTGACTCCAAAAGGCAAAATCCTGTAATAGTAAAGACCATGGTCAGTAATAAAAATAGTTTTCTCCTCATCCTCTGGCACCATCTGAATTTGATTATAGCCAGAGAAGGCATTCATGAAACTAAGGAGCTCATGGTCTGAAGTTGCATCCACCAGCTGATCAATTCTGGATAGAGGGTAGCTATATTTTGGGTAGGCTTTATTCAGTTTTTTGAAATCTACGCACATTCTTCATTTGTCATTTGCCTTTTTAACGAGTACGATGTTGGAGACCCAGTTTGGATAGTTGACTTCTCGGATGAATCCAGCCTTAAAGAGCTTGTCAACTTCTTCTGCAATTGCCTTCTATCCCTCTGGGGCATGGCTCTGCATCTTTTCTTTCATTGGCTGATGTTTTGGATCAATAGTCAAATGATGCTCCATGACTTCCGCATTGATTCCCGACATGTCCGTGGAGACCCAGGAAAAAACATCTGCATTTCTTCGAAGGAATTCGATGAGCTGCTCTTGTATCCCATCAGTTAAATTGGAACCAATCTATATCGTGTGCTCCACATTTCCATCATTCAGAGAGACTGAGATAAGATCTTCCATCGGTCCTCCCCTTTCTTCTACGAGGTTGTCCCGGACATGTAACCCATCGACATGATAAGGGTCGGACTGTTCTTCCTTTTATAGGGCAATTAAGTAGCAGTGCCTTGCCAGAGCTTGATCTTTCCTGACCTCTCCGATCTCGTAACTTGTCGAAAACTTTATCTTCAAATAATAAGTTGATGCCACCGTCTGAAGTGCATTTAGACTAGGTTGGCCAAGAATTGCATTGTAAGCTGAGGGAGCCTTTACTACCAAAAAATTCATCTGTGCTCTGGATTATCTTGGATATTGCCCTACATCCACAGCTAGAGTTATTACACCTTCAACTGGTACTGCAGCACCAGCGAAGCCTACTAGTGGAGAGTTTATTGGTCCAAGCTGACTATTAGATATTGATATTTTGGAGAAAGCATTATAAAACAAAACATCAACCAAACTTCCATTATCAACTAGGACACGACGTATATCATAGTTTACTATATTTAAAGTGATTACAACCGCATCATTGTGTGGAAACTGTACTCCCCATGCATCTACCTCAATGAAGGTTATGGGTTCTTCAGTCCTCCATCTCTTCATTGATCCCTCAGATCCGCTGGCTTTTTCTCGCCGAAGTCCCCCAGAGATAGTGTTGATGATGCCGAGAGGTAGTCGATCTTCTCGTTGTTCCTTCCTCCTTGGTGGTTCTAGTTGTGGCAGTGCCCTCGACCAATCTTCTTTTGCTTCAGACCGGCATCTGAGGAACCGACCCAATCGGTCTCTACTGATGAGCTCCTCGATCTCATCTTGGAGCTGAATGCATTCTTCAATATCATAGCCGTGGTCACGATGGTAGAGGTAGTACTTGTTAGAATTGCGCTTGCTAGGATGAGTGTGCATCCTTTCAAGCCTCGGTAGTTGCTCCTTAATCTCCATCAATACTTACATTTTTGGAGCATTAAGGGGGGCGTAGTTGTAAAATCTTCTAGGAGGAGAACTTCTTCGTACCCTTTTATCGGAGCTTCTTTGACGATGAGCTCGAGGAGGAGTTCGGACTTGCTTGCGCTCGGGGAGAGTCCGTGAGCGCGATTGAACTTCATTCGGTTCTCCATCAGCTATGGGATTATTAGACTCGCCTGTTTGCCGCTATCCTATGGCTTCCTTATCCTTTAACTTGAATGCTTCTTCCGCTCGGGCATATCCTTCAGTCCAAGCTAGCATATCAACAAAGTCCCTGAGGTACTTCTTCTCCAAGGAGAATAGCAAATCATTTTTCTAAAGGCTATCCTTCAGTGCGGTCATTGCAACAGATTGGTCCAGATTTTAGACTTTCAATGTGATAGCATTGAAGTGATTGACATAAGCCCAGATAGACTCCTCTTCCTTCTACTTGATGTTGATGAGGGAGTCCGAACCTCTTCGGGGATGCTGACTACTAACAAAATGAGCCACAAACTAATGGCTCATCTAGTCAAAGGAGAAGATCATACCTAGCTTCAACATTGAGTACCAATTTCTTGCTGCTCCCTTCAAGGTAGATGGGAAGGCTCAGCATAAGATCGCGTCTGGGGCATCATGAAGCAACATCATGGTTCGGAAGGCCTTCAGGTGATCAACTAGATCAGAGATTTCATCATAGCTTTCAAATTAGAAAAGCTTGAAGTTCGGCGAAATGGACTCTTACATAATTTGAGAAGAGAAAGGGGGATCAGTGCAGACATCATCATGGTGAGTCGGAGTGACGTGGTGGAGTTTCTCAATCCATCAGTCCATCTCTTGCCGTTTCTGATCGAGGATGTCATCTTAATCACAAATCTTGGAAGGCTTCTGGCTGTAGATGGAGAAGATCTCTTCCAGAGAAGAATCATGATCTGAACAAGAATTCTCTACTCTCTATTTTTTCTTCCCAGGGGTGATGGGTATGCTAGCCCAAGTGTGCTTCCTTGGGATCGATTCCTGACATTTGGATGGTGGACTTTCTCGTAGAACTGTCGCTGGAGGTTGCTGCATGGCCTGCACCATTTTGGTGAGGCCCTAAACCAGCTGCATCAGTAGGTTAAACTACTCCGATTCTACCATGGCCACCAGTGGAGGAGGTTGAAACATCGACGATGGAGCGAAAATGAATAGATCTGGCTCAGATCTAGTGGTAGAAGCGATAGATCTCCGGATAGTCACCTTCTTTGGAGGCATTTCTTGGGATTGAGAAAGAAAATGAAGATGAACCTCAAAGAAGAAGATCCACAAGGTCGACTAAGTACTCCTTTAAGAATAAGAGTTTACAAATGGCCCTTCCTCTAGTGCCAATCCTATTGGTGCAGAATCTGGTTGACACTGGATCGAGCTAGAGTTGAGGAAGAAGAGATCACCGTCGGTGACCTATAAAATAAAGTCCCATCTAGAGTCGGTGGTGGTGGCTCTGGTAGGACCCTCCGACGATCAAGTCAGCTCTTTTGGCCAATGAAATGGAGTACTCAGGAAAGAATTCAGTAGAGTTTTGGAAAGAAGAAGAGTGCTTAGAGAAAATATACCTGAAGGGTCCCTTTTATAGATGGAGCCTGTAACAAACTTGAAAGTAACAGTCGTAACTGTCGGATAGTGGGCCGTTCAGGGCCACATGGAGTTTGTTATGGAGAGTAGTGTTCATTGTCATGACGTGCTCATTCGTTGGAATTTAATAGTCAAAGTTTGGAGGAAGCAGGCATTGGTTGGTGAAGAGCTTTGACATATATCAATTCCAGAAGAGTTCAGACTCCTCTAGAGGGAATACAACTAGAGGGGATCATCCGAAAGGAATATTAGTTGAAATCTAAAAGTAATCTACTGGAGGAATCTGAATGGAGTTCCACTGATGGAGAAGTTTGAAAGGAGTCCGACTGATGGAGAAGTCCAACTGAAGGAGAAGTTCAGAAGGAGTTCGACTGAAGGAGAAGTCTGAAAGGAGTCTGCTTGATGGAGATATTCGGCTGAAGAAGAAGTTCGAGAGGAGTTTGACTAATGGAGAAGTTCGGAAGGAGTCCGACTGATGTAGAAGTTTGACTGAAGGAGAAGTCTAGGAGGAGTTCGACTGATGGAGAAGTCCGACTACAAGAGAAGTCCGGGAGGAGTTCGACTGATGAAAAAGTTCTGCTATAAGAGAAGTCTGGAAGGAGTTCGACTGATGGAGAAGTTCGACTATAGGAGAAGTCCAGAAGGAGTTCGACTGATGAAGAAGTTTGGAAGGAGTTTGACTAATGGAGGAGTTCGAAAAGAGTTCAATTGGTGGAGAAGTGGTGATTGAAGCTCTTCTGCGATAACAAATTATACTTGGCTGAGCATTAGACCAAACTTTGGCGGGAGCGGGGTTTACCCCTAACATAGACTTTTCTTGATTCTTCATGATAAAATTGAGGGTGTTTAACATAATAGAATTGGATAAAATACGATTCAATAAATTCAAGATAAAATGCATTTAGAGAGGATCACATATCCAAAGTTCACCTAGAATTTTAGAAAATCTATCTTCATTTAGAGGTTTTGTGAAAATATTAGCAAGTTTATTTTCATTTGAAATAAATTCAAGCATAATGTTATTATTTTAAACATGATCTCTTATGAAGTGATGTCTAATTTCAATATGCTTAATTCTTGAATGTTGAATAGGATTTTTAGTCAAATTTATGGTACTAGTGTTATCACACCTAATGGATATATTATTTTGCTTAATTCCAAAATCATCAAGCTGTTGCTTGATCCATAGTATTTGAATGTAGCAACATATTCAACCTCGACCGTTGATAATGCTATAGAGTTTTGCTTCTTACTATACCATGAAATCAAGTTCAATCCTAGAAATTGGCAGGTGCCACTAGTACTTTTTCTATCTATTCTACATCCTTCATAATTAGCATCAGTGTATCCTATCAATTCAATGGAGGATTATTTTGAATACTATTGGTGTGAAATCTGGTTGTCGTCGGAATCAATGCTGGAGATGGAGAAGATGAGGTTGCCGTCAATGATCTGCAAAATAAGTCTCATCCAAAGTTGGGGGTGGTCGCTCTGGCAAGACCCTCCAATAATCAAGTCAGCTCTTTCGGCCAACAGAAATGGAGTGCTCAAGAAAAAAGTGGCAGAGTATCGAGAGGAAGAAGAGTGCCTAGGAAAAACATATCTAGAGGATCCCTTTTATAGACGGAGCCTGTAACAAATAGATGGTGACAGTCATAACTGCTAAGTAGTGGGCCATTCGAGGCCACGTGAAGTTTGTTACAGAGGGTGGTGTCTATTGTTATAACATGCCAGTCCGTTAAAATTTAATAGTTAATGTTCAGAGAAGATAGGCACTGACAGTGAAGAGCTTCAAGTTTCATCTTTATATCATCCAAAAAAACTAACTGAATACCAAACAAATAACAATCAGAAAAATTTAAAAAAAAATATTTAGAAAAGATACTATTAAACTTATCTTTAAATTAGTTTACTATTTTAATTGGTTTCAAATCAAAAAAAAATTAGCATTTATCTTTTCTTGGTTGTCAAATACTTAGATACCGCCGTTCTCAATTCTTTGTATGATTCAAAAAATTAACTGAATATAAAAAAAACAACAATCAGAAAGGGAATTATAGTGCAGTGCCAACCTCCACTCCTTTTTTCTGCACTACATGGCTCCCGGATCTTAGCAGCAACTGCTGTAATTTTTTCTTTCATACAAGCTTTGAGGAAGGCTACCATAGCATAGTAACAACCCTTTGTCCTTTTACTTTCTCACATAATATTTATAAACAAAAGAGTGGAAGGCTATCAAAACACGGTCAACAACCCTCCTACATTTTTTATAAAGAGTATAATGTTTTTGATATTATAGTGAGAAAAAAAACTAATAAGACAATTCACTTTCTCTAACTTCATTTCCTTGATTTTCACTCTGCTGTTAACTTCTTCAATTTTGATGCAAAAAAATAACAATAATTAGCAATAGACGCATAAAAAAAAAAATCCGACCTCACCTTTTCTCTTCAGCTATTCTCGTGCTTGAATGTTTGAACCTTTACTTATATATATAGGCTAAAAGATAGAAAAAAATTAATAAGACAATCCATGCTATGCCATCCATACTTTCTGATTTTTTTTCTGTAAATTTTTTCGGTCCAATTAAAACTTTCGAGCCTTCTTTTCTTAACCCTATGGCCCTGTAATTAAAAAGAAAGGCATGCGATCCGATCCGATCCAAAATAGAAAAAGCTCCTTTTTCATCTCTTCTATATTACGAATAAGTACGTACCTTCCTCCTCCATGTAAGTTATTTATTCGAGTCTCTATTATCCTCCCTTCTTTTTAATTTTTTTTGATGCTCTTGGATATCCCATCCCCCTTCCTCTTGACTTCTTCGGAGTATACTCTATCAGCATCTACTCCACTACTTATTCCTTTGCTTATCCATTATTCCCCCGCCACCATCCCTCCAACTGAGAAATATTATATTATAATATTATGATAAATTATTATACTATATTATGATCATATAATACTATAATAATAATATGATAATATACTATTATATATAATAATATATGTTATATTATATTAATATAGGATATTAACATGATATAATATGCTATAATATTATATAATAATATATTATATTATTATATATAATAATATATGTTATATTAGTATAATATAGTATAAATATTATGATAATATAATACTATAATAATATAATAATAATATATTATTATAAATAATAATATATATTATATTATATTAATATCATATATATAGTATTTTTAAATTAATAATAAAAATATATATTTTTTTTCTCCTCCATCCTAAACTTTTTTTTCTTTTTTTTTCTTTCTTTTCATTTTTCTCCTTTCCCTTTTATTCCTCTCGCAGCACCCTCCCCCCCCGGCGGCACCGCCGCCACCGTTGCCCTCCCCCCCACCCCTCTGACACAGCCATTGCTACCTTCCCCTTCACTCCACCCTCCGAGTGCCGGCGAAGTCTGCACCCAGTAGCTCTAAGCGACCACCATCGTGCACCCCCTTCGTCCTTCACGACTGCTGTCGTCCCCTCCCCCAACCTCGGTGAACCCAAGACCGTTGGCTCCGGCACCACCAACCCCCCCTCTTTCTGGCTCTGGGAGCCTCGTGCACCCCGCACGACCGCCCTCTGCACCCCGAGCGGCCGTCCTTTGCCCCATCGTCGTCC